>VZTF01006071.1:0-149896 GCA_013397755.1 Cnemophilus loriae | reverse complement strand
AAGAGAAGAGAAGAGAAGAGAAGAGAAGAGAAGAGAAGAGAAGAGAAGAGAAGAGAAGAGAAGAGAAGAGAAGAGAAGAGAAGAGAAGAGAAGAGAAGATGGGACAGGGAAGGTTACTGGTGGTCTTCCACAAGCAGATGTCCTCAGGGAATATGGAGGTGCTGGGCTGGAATCAGTGCTGTGCCTCCCCAAACTCCACTTGCAGCCCCAGCTCTGAGCCTTGGTTTTGCAGCTGGTGCCCTGGGTTCAATGTTAAGTCTGATCAAGGCCAACCCCATCCCCTGATGCTGAAGGCAGTAGGCTCTGCTTCTGCTGCTTGCAATAGATGAAACTTTTTAGTGAAACTTCCCCTTGCTTCTTTTAAAACTTTTTTCCTTTTTTTCTTCCGTTTCAGATCAGCATCCACTGCTTAGTTCAGTTCCCTTTTCTTTCTCTTTAGAAAAAAAAGGCACTGGGCATATGTATCTTCTATAGTGGTTTCGGGGAGTTTAAGGATACTGGCTCAGTTGGAGTTTTGTACAGAGTTTTGTATTGCAGTTTATGCTGCAACAGCCTTAAACTGCTCTAGTGTCTGTGCTGAATATATTCTCATTTTTTTCTCAGAAATTCCAGTCAACACTGAGTTGAGCTCCTCCATGTAAGTGTCATCCTGATTTCCCGTACAAGAGATACAAGTTTAATCACTGGCATTTTTGTAATTTCTCAGTAGGCTTTTGGAAGCTTGTCTTTGGCCAGGGTTAATTGGGAGGCTCCAGGTGGCTGTTATAACTCAGACCATGTACTTTTCATGGCCATTTCTGTGAAGAGACTTTTGTCTGTGGATGGGTGCGTGAGAAAGCCTGCAGCCTGAGCTCACAGACAGGACTTGTTTAATCATGGCTCTTATTCACTCTGGTGACAAAAATCAAATCTGTTTTGAATAGAAATAGTAAGAGTTTGTGGATTTTAAGTTTTCCAGTCAGGAAAGGAATCAATATCATGTATCTTAGGTGACCAAGGACAGAGCTTGAATACCAGAAATAAATGTTCAGTCTGCAAGCTGCTCACAGGCTTGAATGTGTCCAAACAAATTTTCTTAGACAAGCTATTTAAATAGCCTTTGGTAGACAACAAATATAAACACTGCTGCCTGTTTCCAGAAAAGAAATTGTCTAAACTTTCCTGTTTAGTTTTTTATTGTGAGGTGGTCACCAGGAGATACTTTTCCTTCATTTCCAGATTGTTTTCTTTATGAAAAATATATGCTTTATTGGTCACTTCAAATGTACATCAGACAAGAGATCATTCAAATGACCTTCTAAGGCTTCTAGAAGATATTTTGAAGATATAATACGACAGCTAAGGAAGCTCATGTGTTCTGTGAAAACTGAGAAAAAAAAATATAAGCCAAAAGGCTTATACAAGGCTGATACTGATCTTTCAAAGGTTTGCTCTGAATTTGTTTGAACCATGTTTTTTCAGACTGAAGAGTAGAAAGACAGTAATAGGAATGAAATAACACTAGTAATTTAATATCAGTTCCTTTATTTTTTTCTCCTTCACCTCATTATCCAAAGTCTGATAATTGCTGAAATATATTCAGTACTCAATGGGTAGCTGTGCAAAACCTAGAATGTGGAGTGGCTGCATAGGAATATTGACAGTGGTTGTGAATTTTCCAAACTCTTTTATGTCTCAGAGTTTTCAATTCCAAAACGAAGACAAGTTATTCACTGCTCCACAAGTGTTTCAATAAATCACTTCATTGATGAGAGGATTTGCAATTAAGCTCATGCTAAAGCACTCATTAACCATATCACCTTTATCTCTTTAATTACAGGAATGGGAGATGACTATCAACTGTATGAGTTAATCATTGAACAGTGCCTGTCATTAATTCCTCCCTGTTTGTGAGCTAAAGCTTGCAGGGAGTCTTTACTCAGCTGAAACCCTCGGTGAGGACAACACAGACTTTGCCAAACAGGGTCAAGTGGAAGCGGGTGGGTGTTTTGCCTGAGTTAAGAAATAAATGCATTTTGTAATGGTTCAGAGTTTTCACTTCCCCTCAACACTGTACAAAATCCCATCAGTCAGACCTTGCTGCTGCAGGGATATTTTGCAGCGTGGCCATTGAAATTGTCCGAATGAGCACTGGATTATAGCCATACAGGGCAATTTCCATGGGCAAAATGTCCCTCCTCTCATGCGGTCAGCAGCAGACCTTCCTGCCTTTTCACCCTCTCCAGTGAAGATCCCCACTGCGTAGGAGAGTGCAGCTTGGAAAAGGGATTTGACTTTCAGCTCCCTGTTCTGTTTATTACCCACTACTGGTTGTCCAGGCTGGCAGCGATTAGGTTGATGAGACAAGTACCAGGATAACCAAGAGGAACTTCAAGGCACTGGTTGCCTGCTTGGACAGACAGGAGCACAGGTGGTGTTCTCCTTGATTCCTTTGGTAAGCAGGGATGAATGCCAAAAGGAACTGGAAAACCCAAGAGTGGTGCCATTGTGGAATTTTGGGGTTTTCAGCCATGGGGTGATTTATATGGCATCAGGCATGCTGGAGATAGATGGGGTTCACCTGTCTAATGGGGGCAAAAGGATTCTAGCTCCATGGCTTGACAAGGCTGGTTGAGAGGTTTTAAATTAGGTTTGAAGGGGGAAGGGGATGAGACAGGCTCACTAGAGATGATCCTAAAGAAGAGGACAGGAACGAAAAGAAGGCTAGGGGTGCTCTGGCTCAAAGAGAAGGGTAAGTCCTGACAAGGCACCTTGCTGTGGTCAGGACTGTGCCCAGAAACCTTCCTGCAGCCTAGTTCTTGATCGTGTCTGACCATTGCCCCTCCTTGGGGGCCTTGGTAACAACATGATTGTCACCAGCTGAGAGGGTGGAGAGTGATGGAGAGGTGTGGTAGGGCTGCTTCCACAATTCAACCACTTGTAAGAGACTACCATGAAGAAACTGTTAATAGTAGGGGGTTTATAACTTCAGTAGACTCAGATTATTGGTTCTGAGCTTCTTAGAAGTCAGGGAAAATGCTGAGAAAGAAACATTGCATGGGGACACATGGCAGTACTGTTTCAGGACAAGGATAGTGTGATTATTCATTCCTTTCTCACTAACACAGGACAAGGCCATAATTTTCTATTTTAAGGCAAATGGCAGACGCTGTTGTTATCACATCAGCAGATCGTTCGGTTATTACTGTTTGCACTGCAGAAGCATCCTGAGGCCCAAGCTGTGTTGAAACTCCTATTTGCTGGGTACACTACATACTTTTAGGGAGACTATCCCTGCCTGGAAGAGCTTCTGAAGAGACAAAGCTGATCATACTTCACTGCAACAATGAAAAAAAGCGTGGTTTACCCAAAGTTGTAACTCAGGAAGTCCTTGATGGAGCTGTCAGTTTTTTTAAGGACAGACTCATTACTCAAGCGAGGTGGAGACACTCAGATCTAATCAGATGTTTTGGTTTTGAGTCTAGGAAGAAAATATGGCACATGCTCAAAACCATCTACATTAAATGGGGCAGTGGAAGCATCAATTCCCCTTGTTAAGAAAGCAGACTGCTCGTGAGAGGCTTAAGGATTTTTGTACACTTCTTTGCTAATGATCCCTTTAATTACTTGCTGTAAGTCATCTGGAATGAAAACACCATGATACTCTTGTAAAGAAGAAGGTCTTTGTAATGCTGTATAATATGTAAGGATTTAGGGCCCTGTGGATTAAATTTGGCAATGTCAAGCATGCAAAGTTACTAATCCACACTTTGTCTATAAAAAATAAAAAGAAGCAGTGAGGCGGGCTGATGCCCTGAGGATGGCTGGGGAATTCCACACATGCCTGTCTTCTGCAACTCCCATCCAGGCAGCAAACATTATCTTCTGTGTTGCGATGGGTACAGGAAGACCAAAGAGACACCCTTGCAGCAAAGCACAGGTGGTTTTATCAGGTCCTTCTCTATGTTTTCGTCTCGTGGTTATTTTTCTTGACATTTCTGTTCTTCCAGTTTCCTAGTGCTTTAAAGTATATATTTGTCACATTTAATTCTATTTTCCTGTAATAGCTTCATCCACAGCGAATTCTCTTGGAGAACAGCCCAGAGATTTTTCTGTTTCTTCTTCTGCCTTTATTTTCCCTGCATCTGTTATTACATCATTTATATGGATTACATCCACATAATTTTAGCTTTTATGTCAAACTTATAATGCCATAGTCAAGCTGTCAAAATGGCTAAATCCTGAGGATTTTATTCCAGTAGAATTTGCACTAAATTGTCTGTGATTGCGTCAACAAGTTGAATGTTGTGGTGTTTCCAGTAGCGGGGACAAAATAATATAGGTATAGGAATGAGGCATGAATAAAAGATTATCTTAGAGGCTCATAAATTGAATCATATTTTGCAATTTTCACAGGGTCAATGACAAACTAAAAAAATAGAAAATAAAAATAAAAAGAAATAAAAAAAATAAATAGAAATGAAAGGATCTTGAATTTGGGTTCATTTATAAACCCTTGACCACACTTTTTGTTCCATAATTCTAGTGGTTATTGTTAAATTTTTTTTAATAGTGAATTTTTATAAATTCTGTATTTTTTCCCTGCATCTCAATGATAGATCCTGGAATCTTGCATCAAATATTTAGTTGGCTAAGGTTTCCTTTTTGTACTTCACCTGCCTTTTAAAGATCACCAAACTCCACCCTTCGGTACTTATTCTGTCTCGCTCTCTGCCTCCACCTCCCCCACATCCATCACTGGGGCTTGCTTAGCCCTAAATCCCACCTAGCACTCATTACTTAGGGTTTGGTAAATCTGAGTACCAAAACACAAGAAAGAGGCAGGAGGACTGATACTAGATTTACAGAACCCTTGTAAGTTTTTGAAAACTGTGACTTTTTTTCTCCTCCCTTCCCCTGTCTTTCTCTCCCTTCTTCGTCATTCACAATACCTCTCTGAGTGGGCATTCATTGTTTAACTCAATTCAGCAAACTGAGACCGAATTAAGGATATTCATAGCCCTGCACCCCAAAGGTAACTGAATGGAATAAAGGCAATTACAGATTTTTCTTGCTCAATATCCACTTATCTCCCTGTTTTCATGTGTGATTAAGCTATCAAACATTTCAATTTCTTTCTCAGATTTCTCCCCTCAGACCTAGCTGGAATTATTGGTAGCAAAGGGTGAAGTTTTTCAGAGGATGAATTACACCAGTGTTGGTGCCAGACTCTTCACAGTACCTTTATTCAGAAGTCACATTTCATAAAATAATTGAGGTCTAATGTTGGGGTTTATGTGGAAACCAAGATGCAGACAGGTTTCACGGGTAACATGACTGTTGTGTGACATCTTATTTTTCTGGTGAGCCCTCTGCCCACCTGGCTGCTGTGAGTCATGGGGGACACCACCTCCTCCAGTGTCCAGTTGTTAGAAGGGTGCAGTGACCTCCAGCTTTGTATGCATTCAGACTGAGAAATGGCAGAACAACACCCAGTGGTGCTTTTTAGGAGAAATTCCTGGTTGATGGTGAGAGTAGGCTGACCAGGACAGTGAAATCCCATCCATGTGCAGACTTAAGAGGAGGTATCAGCTGGGCCTTTGGGACTAGTGTTCTGGATACCATCTCTGAATTTCTCCTCACATCTCGCTCCTGTAGACTCAGTTATTGAACTTGGTCCTAGCAGGTTCCTGAGAAGATGGATAATTAGTAAAAGCAGTTACAAATTACAGGAGATTAAGAAACTTTTGTGAACATTTATGGGAAAGTGCATCACATCAGTGGTGTTTGAACTGAAACTGAAACTGAAAAAATGAACATCAGCATTCTGGGTTGATTTACTGTCCGTACACAAGTAGGTGTTAGTGACAACATTAAAAGACCCTCTCTGGGTCAAGATTTGGTGGAGTAGCAAATCCTTTAAGATTTAGAGTCAAATGCAGCTCAGACTGGCACACCAGGTGATCCCAGTCCATGTCAAGGATATGAAATAGCTGGACTTTCAACGTATCTCAGCATTGCTAGGGGATATGTGCTGTCAAATAACTTCTGGGGGGCACTCATAATCCCAGAGAGAGGAGTTGAGGAAAGCTCCAAATTTCAGATTTTATCAGGAATAATGTTTCCCTAAACACATGTCCCACAGTAAGCAAATCTCCCACTGCTGGGATGGTGCCGTTCTAGTGGCTTCTTGGATAAGACAAAGAAACAGCATGGAAAGGAGAAAAGGAGATTTATACCTTTCCCTGTCCTTTTTGGAGAGGAATGGTGAGATGATAGGTAAGATTTGAAAGGAAGACTTGCCCATGCCTCATTTCTCTTGGGACACAGGCGTGTGATCCCTTGCAGCTCGATACCACTTCCCTGCTGGGCAGGGGACAAGTTGCAGAACAGGACTAGGTGCTGCCAAGAGCTTTCCTGTCTGGCACTGCAATTAGTTGTGTAACTTGTGGCTGTTTGCACAAGCACACTCTACCCACTGATCTCTGTGCACTCATTTGTTAATGGGGACCATGGGACGGGGCTATTTCCCATCACGTCATCTTTGCTGTCCCTCTGACTCATATTTCTTCTGCTGTGTCTGCATCCCCTGGGTGACTCTGCACATCAAGGGTGGTCATTTCCTTTGGTACCAGAGGAATCTACTCTGAATTATCGGCCCGGAGAGCTTCAAATGGATTATAATCAAGCTTCAAAATCCAGAGGCCTCATTTCTCACACAGTTAGACTACTCTGATACTTGTTCAGATGGTCATTTCAGGGTGACATCTCTGACCACTTGAATGAGAGCAATACTGTTACATTCACTTTATACCAATAAATAAAATCTTCCATTAGTAGGTGAGTGAGTTACAGAAGCAGATGATTAAAAGCACATCATTCTTACCCACATAGGAAATCTAGACTTTGGTGTTCAAATTATGACCCATTTAAAAACTCAGGTAATTTGCAGTCTAGACTTTTGGAAAAATGTGGGCCAGGGTACTATAAGCAGAGATAGATCCCATCAGGGTCTTGGGTTCAAATGCTGTTTCACATTAGCATACACAAACTCCCTTTTTCTATCTCTTAAGGGTTTGTGTTTATGATTCCTGCCATGTTTGTTGGTGATAAATTATAGCAAAAATAGCTTATGATTTTATATTTAGGTGCTTCCGTAAGAATCTGTTAGGCTAAATTTGTCTCTGTCAGGTTACTTTATTTGGCCATTTGGCCCTGAGACACACATCCCTCATGCTTTCCCAGCAACTTGGTGTTTTAATTCTTACAGGAAAGGGAAGAGTTAAAATCTCCTCCATATAGAAGAGGATATAAGGAGAAGTAATTTGCATATTTGACTCACTTTTCCTGGAAAGGAACAGGAAAGAGTAATAAGTTCTCAGTAACAGTCCAGGAACCTTAAGCTATCATATAACCAGGAACAGAACGTACCATCAGTGGGTGTTTAAGGTTTTTCCTCCCAGTTAATAGCCAGGCAAACTGAAGCAGAGCTGGGAGGTGAAACACAACCAGTACCCAAGTTTTCCAAACCTTGTGTGCTATCACTATATTAGTGTTTTTGCTCTGAGAAATTAATATATTCTCCATTTGAGGCATTTCATACAATAGAATATAAAAAATTCTGTAGTTGTAAAGGGTCATCTGGGTGAAAAATGAAAGGATGTTTAAATATGCAGATTGATATTAAGTAATACCAGGAAAAAATGCATAGAAATTCTTGCTTGTTTTGAAGATTTGGTATCCTTGGGCACATTACTATGATGTTCACAAAAAAACAAGTTTGCAATTAGTGGGCACAAGCTTCTTGAAAAATTGTCCTACTCCTAAAGTTTAGGAGAAAAGCTGTCCAGCAATACCCCTGTAGAGTGTAAGGGTTTCCTGCTGCATGGCTTAGGAAAGATTGGTGCTGACAGCACAGAAATTTCAGCACATGGGTACCTGCTCCAGATGTTCTTCTTTCATTGTTCAACACCCCCAGCCTTTGTACATTGTCATATTCACTGGAGTGGTCCTAAACCAAAGCAAACAACTGACATAACCAGCTGGGTACACCCAGGAAAGACAATGGTGCACTCCAAGTTAAATTAGCAATAATTAAGCTGAATATCAGCCTTCAGCATGTGTGTTTCAGATAGGTTGAGCTGTCCTTCCTCCTGCTGAGGTTTGTCATGGAGTGGCTCTTGAAGGGCTGGGTGAACCTATGGCATGGAGCGTACCCAAGGTTCTTAGGGAAGGTCAGCTCTCAGGGCCTGCATGTGCTGGGCTAATTTTTTATCACCACAAATGAGTGGCTTGGCACTACTGTGGTTATAGAGAAGGAGCTTTGGATCCTGATTTGGTTTCTTGTGCTGAAAGAGCCTTTTCTGGCTGCCTCAGCAAATGCCTATGATACAGCCAACAAGGGTGCTGCTTCTCTGTCTCTGAGATCACCAAGTTTCAAATGGCTGATTGCCCCCAGCACTATAGTTTTCATCCAGATCATTTGTCCCTGAAAGAGGTTTAATTTATTGGAATTAATTTCATACAGCTGCTGGAATACATCAAAGTGCAGCAAGAGGGAGTTGAGCAAACTCAGCCCCCACGGTGCCTGTCGGGAGGGAAGCTGCCATCTGTCTCCCTGACGAGCTGCATTAAGTTTTTTTTTCACTAAGAAATCTGTGCCTTTTGTTTCAGTCTCAGACACTGTTCCTCAAAGATGCTCTCTTTAGGCAGCCAGTTTCTGATGACAGTGGCTCCTGGTATAATCACCACTGGTAAAAATACAGTAAAGCTTTAGCTTGGATTTAAAGTTCACCTCTGTAGTAAGTGGGGAGGAAACCTGCTGCTGGCAGATAGCAGGTGGGATTAAGTGGCTGCGTTAAAGGCTTCAGGCACACTCTGCTAGGCCATAGCATTGCGGGTTCAGATCTCCACTCATGCAGTCATTTTCTCCAGGGCAAAGTTCTGTACATAGCACTGCCTAGTGAGAGACAGACAGTCCTCACCTGAGACACTCAGCAAGATACAAGGTGACAGAGAACCTCACTTCCAGCAGTACCTTTACACTGTTCTCTCAGCATTTGTACATTTGTTGATTTTGTCTTTTCTGATCTAACCAGAAATTAAAGTTGTGCTAGTTCAGCTCTAATCAGTGCAAACACATATAAATGCAGAGGTGTGAGCCCTGCGCATGCACTGAGCTCTCAGGTACATGATGCCTTAGTTCTAGAAGGCTCCAGCTCCAATGGTGAGGTCAGATGAACAGTTTGGAAACATGTGACAGTCCTGCCTGTGAGCTGTGCTCTGCTGAGTGACAACACGACACTGCTAAGCCACTGCAGAATAAAGTGTCTTTGCTGAAGGCTTTGCTGGGACCAGCAGCTCCAAAGATGGGAAACCCAAGAGTTGTTCAGCACTGTACTGTCTGAGCAGAAGTGACTGCTTGGCCATACCACAATGAAATACCTTAGATTAAGATCCCTTCCAACCCAAGCCATTCTACAGTTCTGTGAAATAGAAGTAGATATATTTCTGTTTTCACAGCTGCAGAGCTGTTTGCAAGGGTTGAGCTTTAACTGGTACAATATTAGGGATGGGAGATCCTAGAGGCTTTAGACATTTGTGGGGAGAGGGAAAATTGCTGCTTGTGTTTATGTAGAGCTCAGGACAGGGGATCCTGACATAATGGGGATATCTAGATAGCACTGCAATATAAAGGGTAAGTGATAGAAATGAAATGTCCTACCAAGATTAATAGTAATGGAGTAGAAGGAAAATGACTACTTCAGTGTTATGATAATAGCCCTTTGTGAAATACAGGCATTGTAGCTCAATAAATAGGGAGTCACTTGTACAACAGAGTAGGCGGGAATCAGAGTGCTCATTCTATTGTGTTTTTACAGTGGTCTTGGACCACTACAAAGTGCATTTGGGATGCAACCAGCAAGAGAAGGTTCAGCACATCCTTAGACTGTGACAGCACTTTTCTGTGTTTCTCTGCTTTCCTTGTTGAGATGCAAGTCCTGTCTGTGCATTTCAGGGCATATCCGTAGCACTGAGATTAGAAAGTTAGGAGTGTATGTTTTTCCCTGCAAAATGGAATCAAGAGCATAATAGCATAGGAAAAGGAGGGACCTTGTGTGCTTCTGAGTCAAGTCCTTTTCAGGATATCATTTTAGGTAATCCCCTCCTTAGTGGATTAAGTCCTGTTTTAGGATTTTCATCTCTGTCTTCCCTTTTTGGGGTTGTTTTGGATCCCTACTTCCTTAATGACTGGAATCTTTCATCTAATTTCCAGCCTAAATCTATTCATGAACAGATAGTTCATAACCATTTCCTCTCCTACCAACATATTCTTTTCATTAAATAGGTTTTTCCCTCCCCTGGCAGTTAACTTGCTGATGTATTTATACAGCACAGTCATGTAATATCTGTCTCTATTTGGCCAAGCTTTTCTAGGTCCCTTGGTACTGTTAAATTTTGGTTACCATATACATAAAACAGTTGAAGGTCCTATAGGGGAAGATGTCACTCAGCGCTCTTATAGCCATACCATGGGAACACCTGCTGAGCTGGGACATGGAAAGGAGGATACAGCTCACACACCCATCTACTGAGCCTCCATTGGTGCTCAGAAATATGACACAACCTTGGGATGTGGTTTCAGAGACAAAAATCCTATGACAGTGACTAGAAAGAAACTTCCACCACTGGAGAAATGAGGACTTTTGCAAAGATCTCCCAGAGAGGATAGATTTCCTACACTATGTTCCCTTCCTGGGAATGTGGTTTACCTCATATCTCCAGATTTGTGTTTGTCACCGTGGAGCCTGTCTGAAGGGAGATACTCTTGTGCAGCATCCTGCCTTCCCAGGTCTGCATGTAAGATGCCAAGGCTTATTAAATGGATATTTCTTGGATGGTGGTTTTCCTGTATTGTGTGGCTGGCTGGTATGTACAGATAAGGTAATCACCACTGCTGCTGCAAGGAAAAACAAAACTGCTGCAAAGCAGGAAGGCTGGAAATCTACTTTCTATTCTTGGTCATTTTTGTTGGTATAGTGGCTGATTCACTAGCTGTTGGCTGCCTTTGGGAGAAAGGTCAGTGCTGGAACTTCTCACTCCAAATCCCTCAGTTACCACAGTGCCCCTCTGACTGGCCCAACCGCTGGAGCTAAAGTAAACTCTGTCAAGAAAAAAAAAAAAAAAAAGAGCAAAAATAATACCCATCTGAGCAGATTTTGTACAAGTAAATCCATCTACCTTTCATTTTTTCATAATCCTTTCCCTATGTGTAATCCATTATTTTTCAGAAATGAAACTTGTCGTTTGCTTGCTGAGGACAATGCTTTGCTGAGGAAGGTCAACTGAGCTGAAAAGGTGGTGTTAGGTACTGAATCTTGCACTCAGAAGTGTCCAGAATATGTCCCACTCTTCTGAAACACAGGCACAAAATCTTCCTGGTGTCACAGAGACTTCAGGTTCCCAGTTGCACAGATGAGAGAGGAATGAGCATTGCGGGACAGTGAAGCAACAAGAAGGTGCCTTTATTCTGAAGATTCCTTTAGCATTAAGGCTGTAGCTTTAAACAAATTAGCATATTTTGATCATGTTGTTTGTCTCTGTTGCTCTGCTGAGCCACACCAACCCTTCAGTTTCCCTCCCAAAGGCTCCCATATACGAAGTTTTCTGTACCTCACCCACAAGGTATGCCTTTTTCTGGCTAAGATGAGCTGTTGCTCTCCTACACCAAATGCTTCACACAGTCATCTGTGAGAAGAAATGCTGAAAACTCTGTGACCCTCAGGAGTTTCCATCTGTAGCTGGCTCATCTTTAAAACATTCCTCTTCTGCTTCACCATTGCACATGAAGCATCTGAGAAAATAGTGGAAGCACTGAACAGATGTTCATCAGCCTTGATACCAGTATCCAGCGCTTCTGGCTGTGGAGGAGGAGGCAGGTGGTTTGCATGTGGTGTTTACATCAGGTGTTTACATTCTTTCAGGGATGCATCCACTGCCACTGCAGAGGATGTGTTTTGGGGTGCTCTGTAAGGCAGCAAGGCACAGCACTGGATAGTCAAAATACAGGCCATAACTCCATGTGAGCAGATATTCCCACATCGGGCTGAATTACACTTTGAAATACTCTCATTGGTTCCTACAGGGATTGCACCCAGGACCGGCTCAGTCTTCAGCAAAGCAAGCCCTGCCAAGAGAAACAGTGGCAGCCATGAGACAAGGAATGTGGGAAGGAGCAGCTGTCCCACCACCACCTCTGCACGGCAGGCAAAGGGGGCCAGCTTTGGTGGGAGGCATGTGGGGCAGTGGGGGCTGGCTCCTGATGGAGGGGCTGGACCTGTCCCAGAGGGCACCCGAAACCACCCCAGCTCTGCAATACCCAGCAGAGCTACTTCTCCATTGTCTCCCTTTCCCTTCACAGCCTGGGAAATAGAGGGCTTTCTTGAGGACACAAACTGTATATATTCATTATGGCTAGGAAAAATCAACAATTGATACATGGCTGGAAAGCCTTTAGACAGCTCTGATTGTCCCTGTGCAGCCAGAAGAAGGATTTATTACGGTATCTTCTTTGAGAAAGGGTGGGACCCTTAGGAGAGAAGGCAAAATGACATATCTTTGCAACGAGCATGACATGGTTTTTCTGTTCTTTTGCTTTTGTCAGCCCAATCATCCAAATATCAGCATTTGCACAGCCAGATTGCCCCAAGACCAGCAGAACTACTGGCAAAACATCTTCTAAGGGTTTGTCTTCTGAGGCTGAACTTCTTTGGGAATTACCCAGTTTCTGAAAGTAGCTGAGGTCACAGTATTGTCTTTCTCTTGGTGGGGTATTAATGAGGTCTTCCCCCTCTATCTAATTATGTAGTACTTTTACAGAACTCGTCAGAAGTTTGCTAATGTTGAGACCTTTATCCCTCTATTAAATTTGACTGCTGTGAGCCAAAAGATTCAAAAAATATTTGGGAGGAGCTGACTGTTCAACAAACACAATTTAATGACATAATTCAGCTGGATATTGGGCCAAAAACGCACTGAGGAATGATGAAACATTTAGCCAACTCACTAATGATGTTCATAATCATGGTTGGTCTCAGGTGGGAAAACAAATGTGGGATCTTTTGCATGAAAATTGCCTCAGAAAGGCAGAAAATACTTGAAAACCGTGTGCCTAAATGTAAAAATGATTTTTACTGTTCAGTCACCATTCTTGGCTTTGCTGCAAAACAAACTTCTTTCCATCCCTGTGTCAATTTGCCTTTCCCAGCACACGCCAGCTTTTTCTGGTCAGATCAGGAAGTCTCTGAGCAGGAGCTGTCTGTTGCTGTGTGCTTGTACAACACCTCTTATAATGAGAATTCCTTCTTGGTTCAAGCTGTTAAGCATTCCTATATCCCAGTAATATATACTAATAAATAATGAAAGTGGAGCAGAGAAACTATCAAGAGAGCTGAAGCTTATTTAGCTGGATAAATGGCATTTGACTTCACTTCTAAGCATGTCTTGAAAGCAAACTAAAATTTTTGTTAGTTGCCAAGGTCTGTGCCATGCCCATCACTAACACTTCAAGCAGTGCAGCGCTCTCTTCCAGAGCCTGTGGAGCTACTTCAGTCACTAAAAAAGATATTCTGTACTATGATAGATAGCCTTAGGTCCGTTCTCTGATCATGACAGATAAGCAAAGGAAAAAGTGATCTGAAATACGTTGTTTTTAAAGTGTATTTATTTCTTCTGAGGTTTGCTAGTCTCTGCATGCCATGTAGGATCAGAGAAGTTAGCCTGACTTCTCCTTCCTTGCAAAAACGACTTCCCCAGTTTTGCTTCACCTTTTTTTGACTACTTTATTACCCCAGGTTTCAAATGGTCTCACCACTCCTTTGTGGAAAATATTTTTCCATGCCATCATCTGCTGATCCCTTTTTCGTGCATATATGTTTGCTATTGTAAGTTTTCCTTTTTTTGCTGTAGGCTCCTGCTGTTAATGGAAGTTCTGTAATGCAGTAGGAATGAGGACTGTGGGGAGGATGAGTGTGTGCGTGTCTGGAGGCTTGTATGGTGGGGGAGATACATGGCAAGGTGCAGGGCAGGTTCCTTGGGTTCAAGTACAGAAATACTATAGGAAGGGCAGGGAGTGTTTGCACTACACTGAGCTTCATATCCCTGATCGGAGCAATAGAGGCTCGAACTGCTTCACATCTCAGCTGGTTTGTGCCACAAACATTCTCAGCTGGTTCGTGCCCCCCTACATGGGCTGTCTCTGGCAATTGGGGTTTAGAATATAAATGCTGCAGAGAAGAATTATAAAACGTGCTTGGGAAAAAAATGTCTCATCTAAGGAGGGGTCCACACCTCAAAGATGGGGAGCGCTGGGTCAGCAGCTCTCTTGAGCTGGGAGCAGGCCTGAGGCTTGAACAATTACAGCAGAAAACAGGCAGCTTCAAGATGTCTTTTACCTTACCTCTCTACAGATTGTCTGTACCTGGTAACATCTGATATCCTGTGTTTTTGCATGGCTAGTTAAAATAACTGCTTAATAATCAACCTTTAAATATCATATATTGAAGTAAAATATCTTTATTTTATTTTTCCTTAGTAGATTTAAGCATTTACCTGCAGCTATAAAATTGCCTATTTTTAAATAGCTGCAACTTCACAAATCTTTTTCTCATGCAAGGATTCAATTTTATTATATGTATTTTAGTAGGCTTTTGTACTTTCATTTAATATCCCATTGATCTATTTTAAAACATTGCCTAAGCCTGAACACAAAGGCTAATCCTTTACAATGCTCCTTCACTATTCCCAGTGAATGAACATCTTGCCAGGCAAGGCAATGCTCAGTATCATCAGATCCTCTGCCTCGCTGGCAGGGGCTGCCCGTGACCTGTGTGTGTCTGCTGGACCCTCAATGCCTCAGATACCATGCTGGCACCTCCTGCCCACCCTTCTGGGGATGACCTTCACCCTCACCTTTGTCTCATCCTGTAGCATTCTGAGCAGGAAGAGCTGAAGGCACGGCAGGTCAGTCGGGGAAGGATCAGCATCAAGAGGTATTGGTTTGTTATCAGTCAGTGTTCCTCCCGTGACAGTGGCTCTGCACTGGGCTGTTCCCAACACGACCCCATGACACTTCATACAAAGTGGAGATATTGAATACGTTTAATTTGCATCTGGATATCCAAATAAAGATTAATTCTTCTCCATAGTTTAAGACCAGTGTTCTCATATGGACTATGTTGTTTAACAGTACTGCCTTAATGACGGGATAGTAAATTCTGCTCTCTACACACATAGTTCACTCTCTATGCATGCAACTACAGCTACATGACAGCTGATTTTATAAGGAAGAGGGTCCCAGAAGGTTTATTCACACAGTCTACTAAAGAATTTTAAAGCATGCCAGTCGATTTCAAAACTTCCTTTGCAGCATTCATTCAAACTGTGAAAGTGTGAAAACTCAGGATGAGTTTTAGCCCCATCAGGAGTTCTCAGCACTGGGCACCTCTGTCCTGTGGGGTGTGTCACACCTAAAGAGGGACACAATGTGCAAGTTTGAGTCTTTGCTTTCATGGGAAATGCTGCCTTTTCTGTTTCTTTGTTCTGTTTCTCTGACTGCTGCTTGCCCATCAGTACAGTGGCACCTGTTTGTATCAGCAATGCCAGGACACTGGATAAATGTTTGTATTTTTTGGGATCCAAAGGCTTTTGGGATCTCTAGTTCATATGTCCTCTCTAAGGGCTGAAGCCTTTGGTGGCTGTGAGGACAGGGTATGGATCGGGTGAGGTTCCAGAAGGACAGGGAGGCCCATATCATCCTCCTTGAGCACCAAGCTCCATGCCAGAACAGAGCTGCTTTGTCTTCTCTTTCCCACCTTCTCCTATGACTATTGATTTTACACTTTTTCTTATATATCTATATATCTATCTATATATATATCTATGTATATCTATATATCTTTAAATGTTCATCACATAGGCTTGTCTTCAGAAGTTAGTTTCTCTTGGTACAACATATTCCAGTGAGTTGTCTGATAATCAGGACAAGAATGTAATTAGCACATTTCTGCTTCAGGTGGGGCAATTAAGAAAATTTGGTGTTGAGAGCAGACACTGTTTTGACAAAGAAGAGTTGCTAAGACTCTGCCAGTCTGGAGAAAAAAAAAAGAGACAGTAATGCTAAATTATGTAACTTTTGAAGAAGAAAGACAAGTCTTTTGTTTGCCTAGTTGGTGCTCTAGTCTTAGAGTCAAAAGAACTGAAGCATAGTAATGAAAAAGATCATGTTGAAAATACCTTGTCTCATTCAATTTTCTTGCCTTGTCTTTCCAACCTGTGCCGAATAAAAATATTCTTTGCTTCTGGACAGATTATCAAATTTAAAGTGTATTAGCAGGCACCAGCTGTGTGGTGTAATTATTTGGCTGAATCTTCTGACATTGGAAGAGAAAATCTGAGTTAATGGCTCAGATGCTCTCCTGCCTGGTTTTCTAATATCCCCCACCTTGCACCTGGTGCATCTGCACAGAGCAGGGATAAAGCAGCAGGAGGGCAGAGTGGGACTGTCGGGGATGTACAGCACAGAGGGACAGATGACTCTTCAGGCTGTAAGAGCTTTGTAGCAAAATATTAACCATTCTTTTAATAGTCCCAAGTAAGGAAGGAAGAACTCAGTTGTATTTCTTTCCAGATGGCTGTAATATTGTCGCAGTAGTCAGGCAGGGCTGGAATTAGCTATCTAAAGACAGATGTCTAAAGTAGTTGGAGGTTCCCAAGTGATGAGTTTGTGTTTCTTGGATAATTTTCTGAGAGTGCCCCAGTGCTGCCCTTGCCAGACTGCTGACCCCAGGCTGGAGCAGGTGGGCAAGGGAGCAAGCTTGATTGGGATGAGCATGGCTTTGTGGGTATATTGGTTAGCTTATTTGCTTTCCTTGAGTTAAATGGTCAATGGCAAAATATGTTGGATTTTTAAATCAGTAATTCTTAGTGATGGAGAATAATTGAGAGCAGTGAGAGAAGTTCAGTGTATAAAGCAGTGGATGCTGAGGCTTTTCTTCTGCACTTCGTGTAGTTCTGGGCTTTTGTTTGGGACTAGGGTCAGCCTTGTGGTCTGGCCTGACTGGTGCCCTGTGGGCAGGAATTGATTCTGTCTGCAGAGCTGGTCACACCTCCCACCTCCATAAGGGGCTGGAGAATTCTGGTGCATGTGTGGGTTAATCAGTCCTGGAAGAAGTCTAATTCACATGCACCAAAACAACTGAGCCAACAGGCAATAAACAGGAGTGATTGAAAAGTTTGCTTTCTAACTACATGATAGACATGAACCAAAATCCTAAAGTGAGAAGGGGCATTTGAAGGTAGTTCTTATCTTCAGTAACTTGAATGCTCTTCAAATTTTGACTGAAGTTATATGATATTTTAGATAATTTGTTTATCTCCCTATAAATTTAGAGACAGATGTTCTTTGCTGAAAAGGTCAGTATGGACACTTCTGGAATGCTCACATTTTGAGGCACAGTCTCTGACTGACAGATGCCAAGTGGGCTCTGCACATGTGTATGAGCAAACCCAGCCTGGCAGAATCACACAATTATTTTATAATAGCATATTCTGAATTCTGTTTAGTTGCCAGTCTCTCCCCATTCTTTGGTGGCACTTCTTCTTCCAGTTAAAGTTTTTCTTCTGTAGTCATGGGGGATGGAAATTTACCTTAGAAATGAAAGCTGAAGCTTTGGGGAAGATCTCTGTTCTACCAATGGGGCCTTTGGGCAGGAAATTACAGAATAGGATGAGAGTGGATATAGAATTGCAAAAGTTGGCAACCTTTTTGTGTATATATTACAGGGGTACGAGAGCAGTGTTTACAAGTATTGAAAAAGCCAAAAGGTTTTGACATACCAGCTCTTGACCTTCACATATAAGCCTTTAGGAGCAGGGTACAGCATGTACACAGGCAGAGCTGTTTTAATAATAATTTCCTTTTTCGTGCTCTCACCCACCTTTGCCTCACTTCTCTTGGTGAGAAAGGCTTTCAGTAGTAATAATTAGAAAAGCAATAGCTCCTCTGGTACTCTGAACAGCAAGAAAATATCCAAAACCACACAGAGTACTGTGTGGATCAAGTTATTGCATGTGAAATCTTACGCAAGTGCTACTTGCAGTCTGTTATTCCTGGCAAAAATATTTTGACAGTTAATAATGTAAAGAATGGGCAAACCATAAATCTAATACGAAATTTATTTGTTATGCTGCACCATTTGGAACAGGGCCAGCATGTGAAATTGGAAATGCTGGTATGAAGTTACCATGAAGCATCCATTTTGACTATGTGTTGTAAATACCTACTGCTTGGTTAAAAGAACTGAGCACTTGGCAGAACACCTGTAGCTTTCTGTCACAAAAGAGAGGGCATCTGGAAATTCCAGCGTAAATTACATATGAGGAAAGCCAAAGGAGATTTTGTTAATAGTTCATTGATGTCAAATTGAGAAGAATCCAATAAAAAATGCACACTCTCATCTACTTCTTGTTCCACGTGTTCTGCATTGTTACCAAGAGAATGCCAAATATCCTTGTTCAGCAAATACAAAATTCTTGTTGTAAGCTTTATAATGCTTATAATCAAACACATGTAAGAACACATTTCCGACCAGGTTAAGAGAGAGATTAATCAGAACCCTTCTTGCAACAAGATTAGAATCAGAGCTGCTAGTCCATTTATTAATTCTCAGGGATACTCCCATTTTGTCCCAGACTTTTCAGGTTAGGTTCATATCTCGTTTTGTCTGGGACAAAAAAAGCTCATACCCTGTCTCAGTCAGAAAGCAACTTTGCTGTAAGTATTGACTATATGCCAGGATATCACTGGAGGTAAACTTTGGTCAGTCTAACTAAAAAATGTTAGGTATTAGGAAAGAAAGCAATTCCTAGATGGGGGCTTATTTCATTAAGACTGTCTTGTGCCCATGGAATTAAAGCAGATGGGGTTTTTTGAGCAGTTATCACGACCACAGTCATAATGAATACAAGGAAGGGTTCATAGAACATTGTGTTGTAAAATAGGGATGCCCTTAAAGGCTTTCCAGTTTTTTTCAATCCTGCAGTGTAATAAATTGGGAAAGAAAATGCAGCCTAATGTCTAGTGCAAGGTCCTGAGTGATGGGATGTCTATACTTACTCCTGGCTCTGACACTGACTCTCGTGCTCTTGCGTGAGTCACTGCTCTACCTTTGAATGAGATGGCAATGAGAAAAAACAATTTTATTTATGTAAAAAAGATGCAGTGATTTCACAAGGTTTAATTCTGCTTTTAAAACAGGTTTTGAAATATTCTGGTAAAATATTGCAAGAAAATATTGTTGTGCTTCAAAAAAACCCAAACACTACAAGAGTCATAGTTGTACTCTAATACACAAAATAACTCAGATCTTATGAAAAATCAACATTTCAGCTACAAATCACTGATCTAAGAGACTTTTTAATATAACTTACTATAGAATTTTATGTACATTTTACAGTGTTGTGAAAATGCATTTCTTTAGGTCAGATGTACATGTAAGCTGAAGATAGGTAAAGACAAATTCAGAGGATTAAACATTGTTATTAAACACCAGTCTTCAATTACTAAAAATAATGGTTGGAGTATCACCCTTTTGAATTCTTTAAGCTGTAAGGCAGAGCAGGCAATAACCACTTTATATGTGTCCTGCTTTCTGCTTGTGATCTCTGCTGGCTGCTGAATCAGGTTTGTCTGTTGTCTGAGCACAGGGGGTGTCCCACCAGTGTGTATCTATACTGGTGTGCTGGACAAACTCCACTTGAATGCAGTTCATCTGCTGCTTTCTTTCCACTGTATATTCTTTACAGACAAGGTAACAACTTGGTTACAAGAAGTTAGATAATTGAAAAGCCATGTTCGTACTGTGCCTTTTCAAAGAGACAATGTGCTAGAATACACACATCCCAGTATTGTGACTACCACCTCAGGGGGTTCAGTTTTTGGACATTTTAGTCCATTTACTCTAACTGGGAGCCAGTGCTGAAATCAAGGAACAGTTTCTATCTCATTTTTCCTCCCCTGCTTCCCTGTTGATGTTCAAGGACTTGGTTAGGAAACATTCAGATACAAAGACAAAATGGGCCTAAATTAAATTTTAAAAAATCCACAAGAAAAAAGACTATGGTCCTGTTATGATAGTTCTTTTCAGAAGCTGTTAGTTTGGAACACTGTTCTGGAGACAGCCAGGGAGGGACTTCCTTAAAGCTCTCCATTGCACAATACTTTCCATATGATGTATATGACTCTGGAACGGGAAGGACTCATAAATCTTTAACAAATTGAATACTGCACAGGATTTACAGGATGCTTGAGAGAAGCATGACATGAGACTAGCTTATGAACCTGATCTAAATAACCAACAGTGAACCTTAAAGCATACTGAACGTGTCTAGGGGTAACAAAGTAGGCAGAAATGCTTGCAAACTTATTCTAAATACCAATCGATTCCACTTCTTCTAATAGCCTTCTGAATCTATCAGCATGAGCCAGGGAAATCTCTCTTTACAAGACATTTATTCCAGTAGGATTCTGAGTCTTAGTCAAAGTAGTAGGAGCTGAAGACAAAATTGGAAGTGGAAGAAAATTTTGAACTAAAATTGTGGCCTGAAAATGGACCTGTTATGTTTTCAGTTTGGTACTGGCAAATGTAATATCATTTGTACCATGTTCTTTCTATAAAAAGCTAATAAAGGAGAGCTGGAAGTGGCTGTGGCAGGCACTGCCTATGTGGGAATGACCCCATGCCCAAATTCCAGAGGACACTAAGAGTGCCACAACTTGGCATAGCAATCACTTTGACCTTTTCACTGAACAAGCTGCTACTTCTGTTGTTTTTCCATTGTGGCTCCTCTGGTTTTTAACAGAAAGAGTGGCTTGAGCAGAATATAACCATGTGCAGGCATTGGGCAGAGATGTGTGCTGCTGCATGACCCCACACTGGAGACAACAGCTGGGAGAGGGGACAGCCTGGGCTTGCCTGTCTCCCAGGGATATGCAGTGACATCCAGGGAGCCCTCAGCCTGCCTGAAGCAGGTGGATCAGATGAGTGGTCAAGGGAACTGTTTAATATCTCTCCCCTCATGGCTGAGGAAATCTCTAATTTAAACTCGACATTATATTTTAAATGGCCAAATCCCTCTGTAGCCATATAGATGATCCGCTTCAGTGCATAACAATATGTTTTATCTTTCTTTCAGTGGGATATTAACAAGCATTTAGAATCAAATGATGTCTTAAATTCATTGCTGGCTAGAGGTAGTTCAGATATGGCTTCCTAAATTTGGACTACAATGGGAAGAGGAAACTGCCAAGTTTTTTTTTCATTTGCCTTTAGCAAGGACTTGTGAGGGTAGCTGATGTAAAAGGAACTATATAGAAACAGGAACCTGAGTCTGAAGCAAATGGTGCATTAAAATAACTTCATTATGAGCTGTTGTTAGCCCACTTCTTTCAAGAGAGTGTCTCCACAATAACTTTTCAATGATTGATAAACAAAAAATATTTAGAATCAAAATAAATACTTGATATGCAGCAATGCAGCAGAAAATGGTTGGCAAATGCACTACACAAATAGTCTGGCAACAATATTACTTCTGAAAGCTTTGAACAAGCTGATAGTTGGGACCATTTTCAACCATGACTAGGTGAGCCTTTGGTTGTTTTTGAGATAAGTTAATGTTCATCCTTGCACCTGGAAGTGAACCCAAGAAAAATATGTTTGGAATTAGTCAATAATCGAAACGCTTGATGAAAAAACCTCTCACTGACCGTGCTGGTTGTGCAGCTTTGTACAAACATTTATTTTTCCAGGGACTGATGTGTATTGAACGTGGCTGACTGTTCTGCTCTCTTGCTTGTTTTACTCCTCAAGAGTCTCTTGTTCATCTGTTGTGCAAACACTCTGAAGTATCTGTTCTGATCTCTGCTCCTAAGAGTTGCTGCAACTCCCCAAGGCTCTCCATTGCACAGTTGTTGCTCCTTTTATATCTTCCTTGTAACTGTTAGAACAACAAGAGAAATTTAATAGTGTGATTGGGGCTGTGCCATCCTGTTGATTTTCTGAAAGGCAGTTACTGAGGTTCAAGAGGGCTCAGGGAGTTAATGGTGTACCTGTTTTTGGTGGTTTGTGTCAGGTGATTGCATATGACTCCAGTTGAGGTAGTCATCCTTAAAATTATTTTTAATGATTTACTGAAGTTAAGGCAGAAGAAAATAAGAATGTAGCTGAAGAATCTGACATATAAAGTATGAAATGTGTTTTTGACACATTTTCTGTCAAAAATAATTTCCTTCCAGCACAGAAAAAAGTAATTGTAGGAGAATCTCTTGGTTGGTATTAAAAGTAGTATAAATAGTGCCCTTGAGGAGGGAAAAAAAGTTTATTTACACGGTTTGGAGCTTATTTTTGAAGTTTGATCCTGCTTACTTTTAGATAAAGCAAGACCAGAACATACCATTGAGAAGTCACAGGGTGAATATATGTCGTGCTGGTTTTCACTTACAGCTCACTGTGAAAAGTCATGGACCCAGCTCTTGGTTTGAAGAAACACTTGGGGAAATGGAAAGCTTTTAGCAGCATTACACTGCTTAAGACATTGTTCCTATGTAGGCTCTCTAGGATCTGCAGCAGGAGCCAAGTTTTGTGTCTGTATTTTGCAAGGACCTGGGACTGAGTTTTCCTGTGGGGCTGGTGTCTCTTCCGCGTGTCTCAACCTGCCTGGCTGCTCTTCTCTGTAAACCTTGTCAGGAGTCCTCGCATCCAAGGTCTCCCACAGGGAGCCCAGTGAGGCTGAGAGGGACCAGCCAGAGTCTGTGCTTCTTCCAGTCGTTCTTCGTTCTGTGACAATGTCAGCATTGCCAGCTGAGGAATGAGCCCGTGAGCCTGGCTGCCACCATCTGTTTCACATGGCTGACATTTCTGGTTTTCATCCCACCAGTGGATGCATTTCTGCAACACAACTTGCTGAAATTAATCCTGCTTATACTGTGTGTTTTATCTCCAGCTTGTGGTTGCTCGTGTTTGTAACTCTACGAAACAAGCTGGGACAGATCCCTTTCACATGGTGGCACATGGGGAATGGGTGCTGTGTAATTGCACTCTTCAACTCTAATGAGAGTCCTTGAAAACCATTTCTTTCTCTTTGCTCAAGGCTTACTTTCCTGCTGTGGCTTAAGTACTGCTCCTATGGCTTAGAAGGAGTCACAGAGGTGACTTACACATTCATAGCAGGCAGGACTCTTCGTGCTGAGTGTGTGACAATCCACAGCCCCTGGTGGCCTCTTACAGGCAGAGTGGGACTAGTTATGCACCAGCCTTAAACATCCCAGATTCCTTAGTCTGGAAAGTAAGGCTGTAGGGCCCTCTTGTGGGAAGAGAACAGCACTTTTGGAGAGTGGTGCTGGGACACGCGTTGTATGACAGCACGGGCAACTTTGTCAGTGCTCTGACTCCTACCTGCAAGCCTGGAAACGAGATAAGTTTGTATTTACAAATATCAGCCTGCGGCTGCTGACCTCTTCAGCTCTGTCCCTGATTTTTCAGAGTGCTTTTTTCTTTACCCTAGTGAAGGATGACAACTTCTAAACCCAAACTCTCTTCCCCATTCAGCTAGGCCTTGCAGGGTGGCACTTTACCTGCCCCATGTGTGCATGAGTTGAGTCTATGGCATGGTCATGCCATGATCTGGGGACCTGCCACATCCCCTTCTCTCCTCCAGCTTCTGCTCATAGTTCCTCACAGCCCAGCCCAGCTGTGCTGCCACCAAGGACGAGTGTTACTTTATGCCTCACCTGCTTGCAATGCCCTCTCCTCTCTGCCACTTCGGTCCTGGCTCAGAAAGCCTCTGGCATGACTTCTTGGAGGCTTTAAACACTTTTTGCATCTTTATGCTTGCTTCAAGGAAATGGAGGCCTCACCTTGGCGTGGAGTGTTATTTGTGTGTTTAGAGGAGCTGTGAGCTGGCTGTGAGCAGTGAAGGATGCTGAAGCTGGGAGGCAGAATTAGGCAGGCGCCTGCTTTCTGTCGGATCTGGGGACAGGAGATGTCAAGTTTTAGCTCCTGAGCATGTCTAAAAAGTCAGTGAGAGGAGCTGGGTCTGGTTTCACTCTGGGCGGGCAGTGGCAGGAGTTGAATGTAGGATCCTTTGTGCGGAACCACATTAAGGTGGCCAATGGAATGGTGACAGGCAAGGCGTGACAGCAGTTCCAAAATCTTTGACCCAAGCCTTGCAGAGCTCCCCAGCACAAAACTTTTCATGCTGATCATTCCAAGAGTACTTGAGTATCTTACTCGGTTTCTCTTAGTCGCATCCAGGAGCTTTGGACCTTTTCCTATAGACCAAGATCCATTTCTGACATCAAACACTCTTCGTTGAGGAAGGATGATGCCTGTTTGCTATTCAGCACTCTAGCAGCTGAAAGGTACAAGAACAAAGCAAAACAGCAACCAACCCATCTAAAGCTCAAGTTAGGCGAAAGACAATTGTCATTATTATGTCATTTTTAGTGCTACATTGATAGGTGTTGGCATATTTTCGGCTTCTCTTCTTGTCTCAGTCCTTATCTGCCACTCCTGTCACAGCTTTATGACCTCAGGCATCCCATCTATTTAGCAATAGCAAACTCGTAAATTACATTCCAATAACAGACGTTCTTTAAAGCATAAAATTAAAATTTTATGCTACAGTTGTGTCAAATATGTAACTTAATAATACATAAACCAATGAAGAAAATTCTTGGAATTAGTTACATTACTGCAAAATCTAAGAACCAAAAATATTAGAAGTGAGATATTATGAGTATAGTTGGAAAGTATAGAATGTAGTTAAACCCCAATTTCAGAATAATTGCTACAGTATGAGTTTTTATCCTTCTAAGACTACTTTCTGTACTTCCATTTTAATTTTTTTCTGATGTCAAAATGACTGATTTGGGTTAATTTTTCATGCAGAAATAGTCAAACTCATAAAGGAGTGCGGGCCAGTGTTGTAGTTAGATCTTTTATAGGTTTATTAAAAATGTTATTAATGTGTTCTAAAATCTACTTCACCCTAACACAGACAGTTTGCTGCTTTTTCTAGATAAGGGATTATCTGAATATTCCCTCTGTGCCACTGTTTTGGGAGGATGTAGAAGCTAAAGAGATGTCTCTTAAAATAGTTGATGAAAATTGGCAAGCCATTGATAATTTGGAGAGAAATGGTTCAAGAGAGGAGGTTACTTATTATAAGGAAATTTGATGGCTTTGTATGGATTTACAAGGCTTTTAGGAGAAAACCCTGTGTTTTGGCAGAATAAGTTACCCTTGCCGTGGAATCTGTGAAAGCAGAAACTATGAACACGAGGTTTTATGGTTTAAAGTAATGCTGGGTAGGAAGGAGTATGCTGAGAGTTTTGAGGGGAATATTGCTGCTGTTGAAACAAAAGGTATTGATGATCTGTTGATGAAGCCTGTTGGACGCGGAGCAGCGAACTGCACTGTGTGTGCTGCTGACACGAACCCTGAACTTCACAAACTGGAGTACGAGGCCAAAAGAGAGCAAATGTTTCATTACCTCCAGCAACAAAGAAACACAGATCACAAGATCTGGAGCTAGCACAGGACCTCAGGAAAAACCTAGTAATATTACACCAAAACCTGTTGCTGCCTGGCTGCCTCTCTGAATTGTCTTGTTCGTGAGATTACCACAAAATAAATCTTTAGTTTCTTATGTGGTCTGCTAAACATAAAATCTTGGATTCTAAAAAAAGGAACATGACTTAGGAGACTGGTGCTACTTGAATTAGCAGCAAATTGTAGGAAGAAGGACCAAGCAGCCTATTGCTCTGATCTGAGGGCAATAATTTACAATACTGCAAAACCCCAAATCTGTATAGTTTTTGTAGAGTCTTATATTTATTTTGTGCAATGTGTAAGGTATTAGAAGAAGAAACTCAATTCACCTTAATTCCATTCTCTCCCTTCAGGGTAAAGGGTGCTTTGAATTCACATAAAATTTTAGTCAAAGCACACTGTGGAAATCAAACAGAACTGAATTTTTGAAGCATCCTTTGAACTGTTCACTGAGGTCCTGTGCTAGCTCCATGTCTTGTGATCTGTATCTCTTTGTTGCTGAAGGAAGTGCACTTACAGAGCTGACATAATATTTTGTTATTTCTTTCTGCAATTAGTTCTTTGCCAGGCCTGCTTTACACCTAAAAGGAAATGGCAAAGCTTTAAGAGTCCTGTTGGTCTTATTCCACCCTATGCCTTGCTGGCAAAATCCCCAGTTTTCCAGGCTGCTGGCAGTCATCCACTTTGTGTGCCCTTTTCAGCCATCCCAAGTGTTTAGAGTTGCATTCCAAACCCGTGGTAGTAATGGAGATCCAAGTTACGGAGTTCCACATGTATGTATTTAGAGCCAGTACAGCGAAGGTCTAAAAATGTGTCTAAATCAGAATATGGCAAGGCAGCACCACCCAGAGGTACTGGAGCTGTCTTGGAATGAGAGAATGCTGTGCTGGAAGCAGGATAGCCATGGTAGTACAGTGGTCTCCTGGGGACATCTTAGCTCTGTTGGGGACATGTATGTTACCCTCATTACAATGTTTTTGGAATCTGGCACATTCCCTGGTCATTCCCACTAATTTGTTCGGAGCTACTCTAGGTAGTGCTATATAGCTTGTAGGTGTGATTTCTGTGGATGCATTCTCTTTCCTACACCCCAAACCTAAACTATGTCTTATTGGGCAAAGGTGGGATATTACTGTCTGATTTTCAGCATTGCAGCTTAAAACAGGCACCCATTTTAATGGGAGATGTGGTGCTGAAAATGGTATTCAGAGCACACAATCATTCACTGTTGAAATTAGCTCGTGTTTCAGTGTTGATTTCCACTGGGGAAAAAACAAGGATTCCAGCAGTGTCACTGTAATATTACTCTAAGATAGTGGTGGGTAGCTGCAGGCAGTGTGATTTGGAAGAACAAATTTGAGCAGACAGGGGTTAGATCAATATCTGAAGGATGATTATGTTGGTCAGCACAGTATTTTCCATAGCCTAATGCAATCTAAACAATCTCTAAATATATCACAGACTGTGAAATTTCAATTCTTGTCCTGTCAGCCTGTTCATGTGAAGATGGATGACATGCCTGATGAAGACAAAGGACCTGATCCTGCTGCTGTTGAAGTAACTAATAAATAACCTATTAACTTCAGAGAATCCCCAAAAGAATCAAATTGCTCATTTAAACAGAGGTAGCAAATCCTTTACAGGTGTAATTGGTTCACAGCAGCTGCATGTGAACCGGCCTCCTCTCCCGAAAGGACAGAAACATCTCTGCAAGCTTTTGGAAATTAAAAAACAAGCCAAAAAGAAGTGAAGATGATTCTCAGAATGGGAAGCTGCCTATTTAGGCAGGCTTTGACTAGGACAGACAGCACAGGAATTCTGTGTCAGCTGTTTATTGAAACACTTTTTTGTGGGGACGGTGCTCTCAGACGTGGGCACTGCACCCCCTTGCCTATGGCCAGGTGTGTGCTCGGAGGAGGGAGGCACTGCTGGAGAGCAAAATCTTCATCTGGGATGACATAAAGTTAAAGAATAAGAAAACTGGACAAAATTTGGCTTTCACATTGAGAAGTTTGCCTGAGACTCGGTTTTGTTTTTGCAGGAAACATGACCATGAGGACTGAGGGCTCAGACAGCCGGGTATCCAAGGAGGATGCAAACTGGGACCAGGTTTTGGGGTGGTGTCCCTGGGTTATCTGTACCTCTCTGGGAAGAAATATTTCTCTTGATCCAGATGCAATCCCCCAGCCAGAATTATAATAAGCTTCCACCACAAACTCACTGCAGATCTGCCCAGCAGGTTATAGGCTGGAACTGTAATTCCAACTCCAGCCACCTTTGCTTTGCCCTCAGTGTAATGACCTACATATACATTTAAACTTTTAACTGTTTATTGTAGTGAATAAATGTTTTTCCAAACTGAAACAAATTAACAACATCAATGTGATAGAGGTTAAACTTTCAAGTATAAATAAATCTTTTTAAATGCATCTTTTGAATAAAAGCTTTAAACCTCTTTTGCATTGCTAACAGGAATTTATCCTGACTATTACTAACCCCTTGGTGTCTTAATTATATTAATAATTTAAATTTCTACTTTTACTGTGGCCTGTTATTTAAAACTTAAAAGAGCTACAAACAACTTTGGATGCCTGTAAGGCTTCAACAGATATTTTCTTCATCACAACAATACAGTCTTTTTTATTTATCAGTTCTAAAATGCTACGAAATATTACCGAATCATGCAAAATTTAAAAAGAAGGAAGTTGAGCTGAAATCTCAACTGGGAAATACCAATCACTATTCACCTTTTTTGGTATATAATCAAATGACTAAATAATGGATTTAAGAAAAGTACACCAGATAGGCTGGTTAACTCATTAATTAAAATAGGAAAAATAAGCGCATTTGAAATAGTTACATTGTTTCTTTGTAATTCACAGCACAGTGGTTCCTCAGGCCAAGTCCTGCACTCACAAATTCAGTAGCAGCTTTGCCATTTGTTCAGGGCTAATAGGATGAAAGCTGCTCAGGCTCCTCTGAAATCCTAATCTAATGTCAAATAGAAATATTTTTATTCCAGTTAGGATTTAGAAATAGATGAAGCATTTTCCAGTACTTTTTGTCCAGAGAGGTGTACTTGCAGTGTGGCTAAGTCTCTTAGGCATCCAGGGCTCAGCCCCTATGCTGGGCTCAGCTTGGTCTTCAGGAAAAGTGGATGCTTGTAATGATTACTGGGTGGGGAAAAATTATAAAGAGGAGGTTGAGGTTGGTTGCAGAGGGGTTCAAGATGGCCCCAGGACTTCTAAATAAGAACATTTTCCTTTGCTCCTAGTCAGGAGGGTGAAGTGGCACTATCTGGGGGCAACTGGGCTGCTAGATCACTAAAACATCTGTGACCTGCTGTGGGCAATATCAGCATCCTGGTTTGAAATAAACTGGTTTTATCTGGAAAATTGAAACTCACTTTTAAGAGAAGAAATTTTGATCTTAAACAATCTGCCATTGTTTAAAAATGGACTTGATGCACTGGCTGATGAGCTGTCTATTTAGCTACAGTTTACATTCATTTTACTTTGGTTTTGCAAAAAGATTAAATCAAATTGCCCGTATCTGCCACGTGTTGGATTATGCTCCATGCATGCTGTTATTTCTACAACGACAGTTAGGTGATGTCATGTCTGCTTTGTTCTTTGGGCATTCTTCCTTACATCTGGTATTTTGGGGAGAAATTAACATTTGCTAAACCAGTAATAGATTACTCTAACATCTAATTCTTTTTGTACAACTTAAGGCTCTGATCCTATGAAGATTTATTCATATGCTTGCTTTCATGTACAATGGGTTACCCTGCAGAACTTCAAAATGAATAAAGTTATGCTTATGCATAAGTGCTAGAAGGATTTGTGCCTAAATAATGAAACTAAATGCTGGCAGTATATAATTATCCATAAGATTCAGCTATAAACACAGCAGAATTCATCTTCAAAATAAATGCAGGAAATGGAATAAAATGGAATAGTCTGTGAGAGTATTTTTACTTTGCCTCATTTACAGCAATTTTGCACTGTTAGTAATAACGAAACTGGTAATCTAAATTGCCTGCTGCTTGTGCTGTAGATGAACTCTGGCATGTAATTTGGTTTCTGCATCCATTTAGACACTTAATATTGTGAATAGATGTTAAAAGTGAAAGAGGGGTGGAAAAAAAGGCATCTAAATAATTTCAGTGTCCTTTGAAGACCCCAATTTATTGTTACCAGCCATCCATTTCTTTAAGAAAGTTAGTAGGTGTGATCCTCACCATACACAGTGTCCATTGCCTTCACAATGACTCTAACATTGCCAGTCTAGATATATTTTGTTACTTGCATGTCCTCAGTCATCAGATATTACATCAATTCAGGTTTATTCAGAGCTCGACAAATTACAGAATTTCAAGTTGGCAGAAAATGATAATCATTGCTCGAAAATGTCAAATGAGCTGGAACTTTGAAACCAAAAATTGCTCACAGAGGTCCTGTGGTGTGAAAGAAAGTAGCATTTCTGCTTCTTTTCCCACTGCTGAGAGAGGAGTGTTGGTTGAATGCACAGGCTCCAGAGGTCTCCAGACTGACTGTCCTCCAAATTCCCTGGGCGGGATAAAAAACTGCTTGGTTCTTGCATCACTGTCTTCGGTTTTTAAGGCTGGTATGGTAGACTGTGAAACTTTAGAGATCAAGAAATTGATTTTCCTTCCTGGAATGGATCAGCAGAGCTTGTGCAGCTACTTCCAGCTTCAGCACCCTGGTTCTGCCATCTGAGCATGGGAATGTGGAGGCTTGTGGCTGGAGCCAGGAATTCAGGGTTGTCAGGCAGCCGAATTCACAGCGCTGCCCTCTCTCATCCCAGAGGCACCACTCGAGGGAGCCGTGGCCAAGGGGCTCCCACCTGCCCTGGGGACCCAAGGGGGCCCCAAGGCCTCCGAGGGCAAACAGTCCCATGCCTTGGCTCTGGAGGGCAGGGCTGGGACTACGTACGTGCCTGAGTCTCTCCAGCTTCCTGTAGAAGCCTTGAGCCCTTGCCATTTCTCTCTGAAGCCACACAAGTTTCTGTGTGAGAGATGCCTGAGGTCTACCAAGAGCGTAAGAAACTTGAAGTGTTTCAGCTGAAGGATTTCAGTCAAACCTCAGCTTTTTAACTGAATTTCAACGAAACTTTTCTGACCTGTTCTAGCTAGGACATGTGATAGAATGCTAGTGCCAACTCAGAAAATGCATTCTAGAAAAAAGAAAAGAATACGACAAAAAAACCCACTGTATTAAATTAGCAAGGGTAAAGTATTGTGTTTTGGTGGTTTTTTTAATAGGAACCGGTTACAGGCAACGAAATGTTTCCTGTTTAAAGACAATATGCACAAAGACCAAACATTTCTAAGCAATAAACTGTATTCAAAATGATGGTTAACACAAGTGTCTTGAAGACAGCTTTTCTAGAATGTATATGAAGGTGTAAATAGTTTATTAGCTTTCTAGAAATTAAAGATATTTAGAGATATTTTGTATTTCTAAGCACTACTTGACTTTGAATTTTTGAACCAAAGTGAAACTAACCAGAAGAGAGGTATTTGTACTTTTCCTCTTGGGTATTTGATAAGAAGAAGAAGCAGGAGGGTTGGTATTTCTCAGGTTAGGTCTCTGAAGTTTTGGGCTCACAGTTCAAGCTGATCAACCCATGGAGTCTCTGAGGCTGCAGATGCTGTGTGATGGGTCAGCTCAGAGCACAGATGAGGTAGATGTGTGTTCCCCCCTAATCACTCATAACTTATGTGAACCTAATTCATCAAGGTAATCTTAAATTATCTGAGTGCCCTCTGATTTGCTCTTTCTTTACTCTGTCACCAGGTTGGTTGCAGTGGCTGACCATGGGTTTGCTGTCTGGTGAGAGCCAGCTGTGAGGGTCAAGCCATACAGATATTGTTTCTCGATACCTTCTGTTCCTGGCCTTTCCTTTTTACTGAGGGTAGAAATATCATTTCCATGACCTTCCTTGGACTATCTAATAGATACATATTTCTTCTTACCCTACTTGCTAATTGCATCTGTGTTGATTTTCATGTCTTTATGTGCTTCTGCTTTGTCCTTGTCTTTAGCTGTTTGAGCTGTGCTTTTCTGTTTCGTTCCTCTTTATACTTCAAGTTAGTGAGAACTGATTCAGCCGAGTGTCTCTCTTGTTTCCTTTGCTTTTTCTGCTTTTGTCTTTGCTTCAGTATACTTTATGCCAATGCTTCTAATTTTCACTTTCCTTTACATGTATTCCTACAGAATGTTTACTGCCAGCTTCCTGAATTTATTCTGCTGACTTTTCCTGAAGGATTTTATCCTATATATCTTCTACAAGAGACCCCCTAACCCTTCCTAGTCTCTCTAACCCCCTGCCTACAACTTTCATGACTTCCCTGCTGGTGAAGAGCAGATCTAAAAGAGCCTGTTTCCAGCTGTATTTTCTAAAATTTACCCACAACACCTGCTGGGAAGTCTGGGGGAGGTTCCTCAAACCCAACAGAGATGTACTTGAGTAAATGAATGTAGGCACGGATCATAGTCTGATTTTCTTTATGGATTTATGTATCAAAGGCAGTATTAAATAGGAATTTGTAGTAAGCAGAACTTGAATACAGTAATATTTTTTTGCATCCATCCTAAACTGGCATCTGAATCAATGAATGATGTCCTGAAAGTGCCCGTTTCTCACCAGAGAGTACGAGGCAAGCTGTGGGTTGCTAGTTCATTATATTATTTCCTTATATTAGGAGATAAGGACCAACATACCAATTTCCATGCCAAGTGTATAATTTACTAATACAACTTCGAAAGCTTTTGTTGACCCTCTGACTTTTATCATTCGTTTTGACCACAAGCATCTAGGAATCTTAGGAATTCCCACCTTAAGAGTGGGAATGACACACATATGCCTGGGGGAAGAGTCCCATTAGCACCAAGCCTTGTGTTTTGCATGTCTCTGTTTGCTGTAGAGAAAGAAAACACTTCATCCATCCAGTGCCAGGTTTGGCACAGAGGTCCACTGATCTTTCTGTGTGTTGGTTCAGTGGTTGCAGTCCATTTCTCATATGTAAGGTACTGGTCTCAAAGGTCTCCTTGACCTTACATGATCATGTTGCTACGTAAAATGACGTAGAAAACCAAGCATGGTGGTTACCTGCAGTTATCACCTTCTCAGCATTGCTGTCCATCTGGAAGAGAAGGTCAAGGCTTCACCAGATCAGCTGTTCTATACTACTCTGATTTCTTCATCTACATCTGATTCATTTCAATGGCTGCTGAAGGTGCTGATTGTCTTGTGTTCAACAGGTCCTTTGAGCTTACACAAGCCACGTTCAAGGGAAGTGAGAGCCAAAAGCCATTACGGTGTTGATCCCAAGGCTGTTGTCAGTGTTGGAAAAAGTCCCATTTGAATGTAATTTCTTCTTAGCACAAGGACTCACATCTTGGGAACAAACCCAAGTCCTGTTGGACTGTAAGACAATTGACTTTTCTGTTTACACTGTAATTAATGCTATTGAAATCTCAGAAAAGAAAGCGGGGAAAGCACAAAACATTCAACTTTAGGACTAGCCACCTTTCTTTCATTGCTTATCTCAAGGGCTGTGAATCCATTAGAAATAAGGTTCCAGATGCCAAAACCAATAAAAATGCAGACTTTAAGGTCTAGCCAAATTGTGGTTAAAGTTATTTCTCTGTGGATCACACTCAGTCATTAATTTTAAGGCTGGACATTCTCCAGACTCTGTGGTTTCTTTGCAGCAAGGGGTAAGATCCCAGTGATTGCATTTCACTATTTTTTCTAACATATCCGGTTGAATGAAAATTAGATTTTCATAATTCTGTTTGTTTCCGATGGAAAAACAAAAGAGTCCTGTCAGCCTGTTGAAAATGGTCACAAGTATTCAAAATAGAGAAAAGCATTTTAGATTATATAAATCAGTATAGCTTAATGGTTTGCATCATGTGTATCTGATGTGGTCTTCTAGGATTTTCATCTTTATAGGTAGAAAAGTGCTGTGGTTAATTGCTTTCAACATAACTAAATTCACAGGAAATAATTTTATTTCAGTGTGGACTGCCAGGAAAAGATGGGAATTTTGGAGAACATAGGTCAAGCAGCGCATTTAAAGCTTGTACTTTTGTATAAAACATTGTGTGAAGTGCTATATTCTTAGGAGACATTTACGTAAAGAACTCATTAAAAAAAAAGACAAAAACTCAGCAGAACTGTGTGCTTCCACGGCACAAGTAATCCTTTATGAAAGACTGACCACAAAATTAAAGTCATATTAATAGATGGAACTTAAAAGTGTAAGGAAGGCTTATAGTTACTTTAATTCTTTTTTTAAATATGGTAGAAGTAATTTATATTGTAAACTTCAAAAGACTACAGTGAAGAGAAATATAGGTCTCTCTGTTGAGAAATGCAGCAATTTAATGACAAAATTACTTTACAGATTATTTTAGTATAGGCTGGTTTTTTTTTGGAAAGACCAAAGTTATGTTAAGCTTATATTTAAAAGCCTGAGATACCTTGCTCAGGATTTTTTCAAAAATATTCCTTGACTTCTTCTTGCAATCCTTATATTGTATGAGAAAATAGCCTTTAAGGTAATCTAAAGATATTCAGTCACATTAAATATGACAACCTTAAGCTAAAACTTCTTCAAGAATACTAAGGTTTTCCTCAGAAAATTGATCACTGCAGTGTAAGGAGTATCTTTATGAGTACCCTTCTTATACTCCTGAACTCTTATATCCATAAACATTTCTTAACTTTTGCAGATGGCCACTATTGTAGAAAGGACAGTACATGAAATAGGTCTTGATCTGACTACTGTGGATTTAAAAACTGAAAAAGAAAAAATTCATAGCTATTATTACACATCACGTAATATGCAAAGTATCCTCTACAAAGCAGTTCAAATACTTCTGTATTTGTGTCAAGTGCTTGACTGTTTTTTAAGAACTATTACAGCCTGGGAAATAATGGCTGGATATTTTAAAATCTTTTATTCACTTGATAGTCTAGGAAGTAGTTTTTATGTAAAATAACTCTATAATATAGACTATAAAATACGTTGAAATTAAATTGGACTAAATTATTTTGGGCATAAAAATAGGAAGTAGACTTTTACTTTCAAGGGGGGACCATTACAGACCCCAGGTTGATCCCATCAGTGTGCTGATTTTGAACTTATAGGACCATATGGAACTCCCTGTAAGGTGAGGCTACGGGTCATTTGACTTATTTTTTATTTTCATTTTCCAGGTAAGTAAACCACAGGGCTTTTATGAAATAGGAAAGTCTTGAAAAGCTAATTAGACCAAGGCTTTCTAAAGGAACCAATCATTTAGCTAAGCCATTTGGGAAAGATTTGCTCACCTAGGCTTCAAGTGCTGCAGATTTTGAGTTCCCCTCTTGCAGGAGCTCCTTTGCAGATATATGTGAATACCTTAAAATTGGTATCAGCCTTTTTGGTTTTGCTTTTAAGTTTGTGTATCTCTATTACTGAGCAGATTGTAATACCCAGTTGATGCTGAGCCATTTTTTCCAGCACATATTTTGTGAGTTGGAACAATATGAATAGAGGATGGAAAGTTGAACATCTCTTTAATACAGACTCATGCTGCATGATTTATGAGCCATGTGTGGGGTAAGATTTTAGAGAAATATAAATTATACCTGTTCATCATGTTGACTTCTTTTAATGTTTCCCACATGTTACTATGACAACATTCATGGGATATATATTTTAATTTCTGTTGCACAGAGGAAGTGTGTCAGGTCTGCACATTTCTCTTGATTTTATGGCCGAGTGCTGTGTCTATTGCGGGTTGTAAATCTTCTTGGAAAAATATATAAGACGGTTTTCATCACAGTGGCTCTCCTGGCAATTCTGAATCTTTTAATAAGCATAATTTAAATTTAAAAAGAACATTTACACCTCCTGTGATGTGGAGACTTCTAAAGTGGGAGTAGCAAATGCTGTGCAGAAAAGCAGGAGCTTCATGCTAACAATTGCTGAATGTGTTACATAGTTAAACACGTTGTTAAAATTCTTACTTCAATAAAACTCTAAAAAATGTCTTGTGGCCAATATTTAATTTCCTGTTTTCCATATAGTGGGTACAGGATACTTTTTAAACTTTTTTTTAGTTCTTGTGCAAAAAATGGGTTCTGCAAAAAAAGTTCTTTATAGTTCTCTAAACACATTTTCTGTAGGACCTGAAGGGTTTTCATGACAATGAGATTTTTCTTTAAAAATTAGATGTAAAAACTAGATGGAAATTTCTGAATTGGGTTAGACAGTCTCAGTTTCTGCACCACAAGCTGTTGTTCTACATGGCAATTAGTTTGCATATGCATCTGAAACCAGTGCTGAGAAAAGTGATAGCGAATTGTGATGATAAGTGGTTTAATGGAATTATTCAGCAGGCCAAAATCCATTAATCACAGGGAACATTCTCCCTGTGATACTTCAGTGTATAGTTAAACAAGACTCCACTTATTTATTTACTTTCCAGTGTAATTTTTTTTAATCAGAGTGGGAACATTAACTGCAGAGATGCCAGCGAAAAGTAAAATCTAATCCAAATCACGAAGTTAGAACTAAAACATAATTACCCATAAAGAATGAAAACTTTTAGTCATTTCCTGTAATTTCCCCACCAAATTAAATTTTTGCCTTGCAGTTCTGCTATAAAAAAACATCACTCCCATCTCACATATACTAAGTGGGACTCCCTATATGTAGGTGCCATTCTCACTCTTCGTGTTCTAACACACCTATGTTTCTAAAGGAAAGGATAAAATCCACATCCTGATAGTCTTCTTCTTCCAGCCTACTTTTTTATATCACTCTCATCTTGTCCTTGTAGCTGCTGTAGCTTTTGCACTTGGACAGCTAATAATTCAGTGGAATATCCATTTGTTTAGACAAATGGCTGCAGCTGTTAATTTATATTCACATATACGATTGACTATACTGCTATAAATGGTACACAGGTCCAAGTATTTTGCTTGTGTTTGATGCCTGCAGCCCATGCTGTGCTACACCTCTGGGCATACCATTGCAGCTGGGTTCTGTTCTATGATAACTTTATCACTTCTTGTAAAGTTCTGGCATTTTTAAAAACCGTGTCTTGGGGGGAATTTACACCCTAGAAATTCCTGACACATGTAGTTAGCAAATGGCTTTCTGAATCCCCCAAAATAGTCCCCACCTGACCTTCCACCAGTGGGAAGTGCCATAGCTTGAAGATTATCTGATGCTCACCACTGCACCAGAAAGAGCTCAGAGGGCCACCTGGGAAGCATGAGTGACCTCCCACATGCTCCCCGCTGCTGCTTGGAGAACAGCTGCTATCAGCAGGAATAACAAATTCTGAGTCCAGCTAACTCGCTGCCCAGCTGGGGCAGAGCTTTTATACAATACTGTGCTTTTATTGTGATTCCTGAAAGTGCAGGCATGCTGCTAAGCTTCCATTTCAGGCTCTGTGACCTGCCTGGGATCTGCTGTTTGGCATGGACTGCCTCTTCTGGAGCCCACCAGAATATGGGCAGAAATCTGTGACCTCGTTTCTTCACAATGCCAGCTGCTGGGACATGCTTTCTTTGTCCTCTGCAGCAACAATGTGACAGTATAAATCATTCTATGGCCTTCCTTTCAGCTTATGCCTGGCCTGTTTGGGTTGTTGCAGATGTTCCAAATTCATCCTGGACTTTGAGATTTTTTTTCCTCTTATTTAGAAAGTTATGCAAGCTTCTTTTTGCAGTTCTTCTTGCTTTGGTTATACCAGATAAACTGACAAGACAGAATGGGAGAAAAACTTTGTCCAGAATTTCACAATTTCTTCGTAAGAATAGAGACACTAATTTCCCATGAGATTTTGTGTTCAGGCATACCAGGTTCACATAAAGGGCCGGAATATGTACAGCCCCTTTGTCTGACAAACCCAGACCCAAACTGCAAGTTTATGCCAAAGCACAAATGGAAGATTTAAGTGGGAGAACTTGAGTCAGTTTTGTTAATCCTGCCTGTAGAGAACTTTTGTAGACATAGCTGGAAAGGGAACAAAATTTTCACCACTGGTGTTCTGGGGAAACAGCGGGGATAAGTTTGTATATATTCTACTGGAATTGCTGCAAAAACCAGTGGTGCTTTTAACTGTGTTAAATGGTGTAGGAATAAAAAAAGTGAAATGAATGAACATACTAATGTGTATTTTCTCTGAAGAATATGCTGAAATTGTAAAGGACTACATTATAACATATTTCTGTTTTTTTCTAAGGGATCATGCAAACATAGGATAATACTGCTAAGCATTTCTAAAATGTCCTTAGTACATATCATACAGATTAAATTTGGCAGAGAAATAGGAACAGGGAGGAGTAAACTTCGGTCAGTTTGTCATATTGTCCATGGTGGAAAGAGAATTTCTAAAGCATGTAAGAGATTTAGGTAAAAAAATTCATTGGAAATCTGTTATAATAATTCCCCGTCCCCCATTTACCATGGGGGTGCAAGGAGAGACATAGAAATTTTAATTGTTGGTATTTCAGAAAGTTCATGTTCCTTTACAGCATGATGGTGGGGAAACAAAGGCACAGTTTTAGCAAAGATGATTGCCTTCATGAGGTTCCATGTATTAGTGTCAAGTGTAGTGGCAGCTATCTTAAATAGCTTGTTTAGCTCTCCTACTTAGCACTGTAGCCACACCAGGCTAAATGCATGTTGCCCTTTCCTGGTTCTGCAGCCCCAGCAGCCCTAGGTGCCGCTGAAATTTATACAGGAAGCCAGCTGTAAATGCCAGGTACAAAACTTTCCAAGGTGCAGTATGAGTATTTTTGTTCAGAACATGCTTAAATTCAAAGAAACAGAAAAAGCACTGTATGCATTTGTTTCTGACACTGAAACTTGGGTAGAATGTGGGAAAATGAGAAGGACCTAGATTATAACCAAGAGCAAATTTAGGCACTGTGAAGAAATACAAAGTAATAAAACCAAAAAGATGTTCCCAAAACAGAGAGTTCCTTGCTTTTGCAGACAGTGTGTGGATTACAGTGGGAGATGATTGGTAAGTACCTCACAGAGACTGAAGGATAATAGAAAATAATGAATTTACTGCAGTGACATTCTCTGCAACACCCCCACTGCTGGTGGACTGTGATCAGGTTTGCAGTTGTGAACAAAAACGGGCACGAAAGTCTGAAGGCTGAGTTTCTGACAAACAATTAGCATCTTATTGAAGTGCCATGTAAGAGGCAAAATGTACTTACCATTGTTTGAAACAATTTTGTGACCAAGAACATTGTAAAAGTGCATAAGAAATTTACGTGCCTCTCAAGGATGTGTTTGGCAGTAGTGGTTTTATACTTTTTGCTATAATTTTTCTACTCCATGAGTGAAGCAAATTGATTTGTAATGTGATACAGTCGCCAGAACCATCAACACATTTACACCACACGACTTTTCCCCAGCTGATAACACTGCAACTTGTGGTGGATTTTGGCTGAACTCAAAGCAGAAAAGAAGACAAAGATTGGAAAGCAAATGGAAAGGAGTCCAGCATAATGAAAACACATCTGTATCCAAGTTTGGATGCTGAGCAGAAATATGGGGAGGAAAAAAGGTCACATATGTCTTGACAGTAATTTTGAGAGATGTGTTTCAAGGGCCTAAGTGTGACTTCTGGTTGAAGGAACCTTAGCATTAAGATCTGGGAGGATCTGGTAGGAGTGACCAAGTAGCTTTCTTTTTTTCTTTTCTGCTAATGTTTGTCGGCTTAACTAAGATCTCTGTGAATTTTATCTGTCCCGCTTTCACGGCAGAATTGTCCAGTGCCAACTAAGCATCTATGTTGGTGTCACAGCTGGGAAATTAATTGTCTGAAACTGTCTCAGTAGATTCAGCTGGTGGGCAGATATCTTAACTGACCAGCAGACAGGAAAGAGGTTGTCCGTCTGTCCCCTGGATTATGGATTAGGTGTCTCGATGAGCCTGTCACTGGTAAATCCAATGCCTTTCCTGCACTTTGAGGTCTAAATCAGGGGTTTGGATTTAGATGAATGACTCACTGTTTTTAAAATGCTGGGTTGTGCCTGAAACTGATACACTGACCTAGTGGTGCACATCCCAGAGGAGGAAGACTTGTCTTCTATTCTTTGTTCAACCTTTAGAAGTTTAAATATGCCGATATCATCTAAATTCAAATGAGCATCTTAGATATTCAGTCTTGCTTAAGTCATGCTGAAATGCTGCCAACAGCATCAGGTTCATGCCCAAGAGACCTTAATTCCAATCTTTTCCCCTCGGACTGTTTTGTCCACGTAGCATTGAAAACAAGATAGAAGCTACTAAATGTCCAGGTAGAGATAGTGACAAGTGCTGTTCTCAGGAGTTGGTATTGGGAATGGCACTGTTCAGCATCTTTGTGGGTGGCATGGGCAGTGGGATCCAGTTCACCCTCAGCAAGTTTGCCATCGACACCAAGCCACCCCTGCCTGAGAGGTGAGCCTGTGCAAACTTCATGAAGTTCAAAAAGGCCATGTGCAAGGTCCTGCACCTGGTTTGGGGCAACCCCAAGTACAAATACAGGCGGGGTGGAGCATGGATTTAAAACAACCCTGAGGAGAAGAACTTGGGGTGTTGGCGGATTAGAAGCACAGCATGAGCTGGCAGTGTGCTCCTGCACTCCAGACAGCCAAACTTGTCCTGGGCTGCATCAAAAGCAGTGTGAGCAGCAGGTCATGGGAGGGGATCCTGCCTCTCTACTCTGCCCTTGTAAGACTCCACCTGCAGTGCTGTGTCCAGCTGTGGGGTCCCCAGCACAGGAAGGACACGGACCTGTTGGAGTGAGTCCAGAGGAAGCCCTGAAGATGATCAGAGGGCTGGAGCACCTCTGCTATGAGGACAAGCTGAGAAAGTGGGGACTGTTCAGCCTGGAGAAGAGAAGGCTCCAGGGACACCTTTGAGCACCTTCCAGTACCTAAAGAGGCCTACAAGGAAGATAGAGAGGGACTTTCTTAAGGGACGTATAGTATTAAGACAAGGAGTAATGTCTTCACACTGAAAGAAAGTAGGTTTACTTTAGATATTAGGAAGAAATTCTTTATCTTGTGGGTGATGAGTCACTGGAACAAGTTACCCAGAGAAGTTGTGGATACCACATACCTGTTAGTGTTCAAGACCAGGCTGGATGGGGCTTTGAGCAACCTGGTCTAGTGGAAGGTGTCCGTGCTCGTGGCAGAGGAGTTGGAGCTAGGTGCTCCTTAAGGTCCTTTCCAATCCAAACCATTCTATGATAAATAAAATTTCTAAACCAATTGCTCTGAGGTATCTTGAGATCAATCTCATCTCAGTATTCCTGGGCTCCCAGATTTGTGTTCACCTGAAAAAGAAATGGAAAGTCTTTGCCATCTTCTTTATCATTTGGTAAATAGGATTATTTGACAGGTTTCCATAGGGGTCAGAGTTCCTAATATCCTGTGGACATCATTCTTTCTATAAGGGATAAAGCGAGCAAGTCTTTCACTATGTGGATATTAATGCCAGTGCCTCCTTTAAAGAAAATTGCTAAAATACACCCAGATTTGACTCGCAACGTGTTGTAAATTCATCCTATTGAATTATTGCATGCTCAGGTCTTTTTTTTTATTTGAGAAACTCCAGATGGCAGGATGGAGAGTTTGCAATGTTTCTAGTAAACTTGGTCGAGACTGTTCTGGTGATAATATTAAATGTCTGACATGTCTGATGATGTTGGTATTGCCGATGTGAAGACATTAGTTTGTTAGATGATTTTAGTTTAGTTCATTCCTATGTCATAATTCCTAAATTATACTGACATACCATGGTGAGAGATACCTTAGAAACTCTCGTGAAAGATTCATTTAATGTAGTTAAAACTTTGAGAAAACAAGAAATTATTTTTTCTGTCATGTACACTACAGAATTTTATTGACACTGTGTATTAAAATTGCCAAATAACTGCAAAGAGGTATTACTACAAGTCATAATTTCTATTCGAAGGTATCCTGTTGCCTGTCCAAAGCAGTGAAGCAGAAATGTGGCTGTGAATGTCAACTAAATCAGATATGACACGTATTATTGTCTAGGCAAGTGAGTCAGGCAGCTGTGATACTGCGAACTGATAGGTCCTGCCTCAGGCAGAGGGGAAATGTTGACACACCTGGATAGTCACATTTTATCAAGGACTCAAACCTGCAGTTTCATGCTCAGTTAGAAAGTGGCATTTCTCATCTCAAAACTATTTGATTCTTTGGAAGATTAGGACCTGGGCTAGAGCTACATTGCATCTGAGATCTAGTATGTGCTTCTTTATATTCAATATCCTTGAAAAAGACAGGCTACCAGGAGTTCAAAGTTATTTTTTGACTTTTGTGTAGACAGAGGCAAGCATGGGAAAGTAAGCAATAAAATTATTAGCAAGTACCAACATTTTTGAAACCTAAACCCTCTAAATAGCTCCATCTCTGCCTCTGGTGGCTATCAATAGAGAAGATGTAATTGCATTTTGTCATACAGTTCATATATGATTACTAACAGACAGTTTATCCAGTCTTCAGCTCAGTTTTCTGCAGATGAGAAAACATAAATTGGCTTTGTGCAGGCTGAGGTGTGGTCTGCAGGAGTTATATACTCAGGTGCCATATCTTGAAGTGCAGGTGATCTGCCCAGTAATCCTTTCTATCCTGGCACATAGCCAGAGCAGAAAAGGACCACAAGGGAACACCTTCAAGAGACATCCAGATGGTTCTGTACAGGCAGCTTGGGCCCAGCTTGATTTATTTGCTTTGGCTGTGTGTGGATATAGCATTCAACTGAACTAAAATGCCAGTCAAAAGCCTGGAGCACTGGGGAGCACAGTATAGAAACAAATACAACTCTGCAATATGATTCTCAGTGCATGTTTTTGTAACTGCTGTATTCTTGGTTCTTCCATGACTTAGACATCTTGGATCCTTTATGTATCATATACAGATACATATATATGGAAACATGTCAAATATATAAAGAAATATCTTCTTATTTCCTACTCCTGATGATGTATTGAATATTGTCTGGCATTGTTTCTGTGTTTCAAATTCAAGGCTGTGGTAATTTCTCTTTTTCTTTCTATCACATTTGTTCTTCTATATTTCATCACATGGTTTTATTTAGATTTTGTCTAGGGTACCCAGAAACTCCTGCTCCAAGGTGATGTTAAGTCATAAAAAATAACTAAGACTTTTCAACTCCAGAAATAAGCTCTTGATACATTGTGCCTGAAATTCAAGATTGCCCGTGGCACAGTAGCTGGGGAATGTGAGCCCACATCTGGGCTGTTGCATGAGCGTGGTTCTGCAGCTGTGAAATAGCCCATTGATTCTGATATTGGAGAGGCATTATAGAGAGCCACTGACTGACACACAGATATGGACATTGTTCTTCACCATCCCCTGAGAGGATTTTAAAAATAGAAGACTGTTATTTCAGTTTCTCTGAGTTTGCAGTGAATAGGAGTAGTTAACATCTACCAGAAAACCTGTCAGATTCTCAGATAGTGCTTGGCCAGAGCAGGATTTGGGCAGTATTCCTTCATGGCGTCCCTTGTTCTTTATCGTTTGTATCTAACACCAAGCAAAAAGGAGCCATTAGAAATGACGTGCTCCCTGGAAAGCAGATTTCACTGCAATGAGGAAGGATTAAAAAAGATGGTGCAGAGATTTTCCCAGTGATAGGAAGGCTTCAGTGAGGGGTCTGTAACTGCATGATTGAGTATGCACTTTATCAATTCAGAGTGACATCAGCTCTGATGGGATTTTGCTGGCCCTAGAGGGAAAGTGCTAGGTCTCAAGAAATACTTTCCCACAAAATATTTCCTTAGTTAAGCAATGGGTTCAAAAGTAGATTTGAAAGTGATTTTCTCTTTTTATGATATGTGATATGCCATTTTTTTCCATGAAATTAAATTAATGAGCCAAGCCTTGAGAACAACCTGTCCCCAAGAATCAGCTCAAGTTTGCTCAGTTAGAGCAAACACCATTGCAAAATTACTGGGTGGACCACTTCAAAAACATGCATTCAGTGTGACTGGTAAAATATTTCAGGCTACTTCTCATGGCAACTCTATAGTTCTTAGAATGGTTTCAATTATACAAAATGAGTCATGGCTTGCCTATGGGGAGAATGAAGCTGGCTTCAGACTCCTGAGTTTAACAAGGATGAGGGGCTGGGGCCAGCCACTCCTGCCAGAGAGACAGGAGGGTCTAACAGCATTGCTGTTCCTGCTGCTGCTGGGTGGATGACAGAGATTACAGCAGTGCCTCTGGAGTGTCACCTGCCTGTACCTGCAAAAACAGCCACCATCCTGTAGAGCCCGTGTCTCTTAGTGGGCCTGTCCTGGTCTGCCAGACCTAACGACAGATGGCTCCAAGTGTATGTACAAGTGTTCATGAGAGAGCTAGTGGGAAATCAAAACCCTGAGTTTAAAGGTAGTTAGCAGTCTATCTGCTCTCCAAGAGGACACTTGGACAAAGAGGCTTGTGTGGGAAGTGGATTAAATAAGAAAGCATTGAGAATGCCTAACCCGACTACTTGGTGCTGTACCTGGTATGCTGAGCTGTGCACAGGAAACCAGGCAGTGCTGTGTACAGACCTGAGTGAAAGGCTGGGGTCACAGCCACACAGCGAGATTAATGCATTTCCTTGCAGAGAAATGTTATGAGGCCATTATTGTTCATAGGTGGTAAGGACTGCGGCTTTCAGATGAGATGACTGAATTTCTATCACATCTGGATGAGATCTGACAGCGCTTCGAGGAAAGAGATCTGCTTGCTGCTCTCCATTCTGTGCAATACCAAATACCCTTCTTGATCACCGAAAGCAACAGTTCCTGTGCTATTGAGGACTGACTCCGAAATCTTCAGAACATGAGTTTATTGTATGTTCCCAGAGAGAAGAAAAGGAATTGACTATTCAGAATTAGGATCGTAGAATTATAGAATATGCTGAGCTGGAAGGGACCCATCAGGAAAATGTTGCAGTCCGGTATAATGGCTTTATTGAAATCACATACATACTATCTCATAGACTACATGATGTTTAAAAATATCCTGTCACTCATAAAGTCTTCAAACCCAAGATTGTTCCATTTACAGGCCTGTTAAGAATTACAAGCCAATATGGCCAATGCACTAATTCACTATGAGGCTTTGCTACAATAATCCATCATTATGAGGCAGAGAAATGGAAAGCCAGCATGACATTTAATGACACACAGAGAATGAAATCTGGAAAATCCTGCAGCTTTTTACAAGCCAAGTAGAATAAATCATTAATCAAAAAGATCATAAAGTGCAAATGATAAATGGTTATGCAAGAAAGAAAACCACAGGCATCACTACAATATCCCTCACACTTCTATTCTTCTAGCAAAAGAACCCCAAACTGACAATTACTGCAGTTAGCAAAACTGCTGTTAGGGCTGTTACTATTAAACAGATCTAAAAGGACTGAAGTCCTAGGGAGAGGGATAAGGAATGAGATCTTTATTTTTCTTTGTTGACTGATAAATAATAGCAACAAGAAAGGTCCAGGAAGATTTGTGCAAGAAGTATTAGGAATGGGGAGCTCTACAGTAGGAGGAAAATGAGCACTGCAGAGATATGAATCTTGGCTTTGGGACTGGTTGGAGGTATGCTAAAGCGGAAGGCAAGAAGTTCTGGTAGTAGGCAGTGCCCTCTCTGTCCTGTAGTACATATATATATATGCACGTGTGTGTGTGTGTGTGTATATACACACATATATCTTGTGCTGACAAAGAACTGTCTCTCACTGTCTGTCACAGAATCACAGAATCACAGAATCACAGAATCACAGAATATGCTGAGTTGAAAGGGACCCACAAGGATCATCGAGTCCTACTCCTGGCCTTGTACAGGACCATCCCCAAGAGTCACACCATGTGTCCAAGAATATTGTCCAAACACTTCTTGAACTTTGTCAGGCTTGGTGCTGTGACCACTTCCCTGGGGAACCTGTTCCAGTGCCCAGCCATACCGTGACTGATTCTTAAAAAGATTGTCTCATTTGTGTTCCCCAGCATAGCCTGGTTATGCTGAAGCCTGGTTTTGCGTATCAGGCTGTACGAAATGGGATTTTCATGCGTGTGGGTCACAACCAGGCAGCAGGGTCTGGCCAAAGTCCCTTGCTTGGATGTACCAACTTAGGTGTATGCAGGAACAGAATTTTCAAGAAAGCTGATACAGGCAGGGTAGGAATTGCTCTCTCAACACACAGATATAATTTTCAGAGGCTGCAGCACACCACCTTGAGATCAGTTCCTCACAAATTGCCTTGATTCTGTCATGTCATTTTGTGGCAAGAGATACTAGAAAGTCATCTTCTGCAGCCTTTGTGACTTTTTAAGTAGTCTTTTGACAAGTGTCAGTGTGTTCCAGGATCAAAGCATAGTGGGTGGCTAAACTAGAGAGATTTGAGCCACAAGTAGACTGATATCCAAAGCACTGAGCCCATAATATATCTTGGAAACTCATTGAAAAACATTGTAAGAAATCAAGGCCGTGAAGCCTGATTGGAAGTTTGCTGAGACAGAGAATTTCAAAGCGATCTTGAGGGTGCACGTGAATTGGAAAGCCCTTGGAAAAATAAGCTGATACTTAACAAATTATTCCCACTATAATATTCTGAACTCGCTGCAAACAGTTTCATCTACAATCCAGATTCACTTGGGTCAGATGAGGGGTGTGAATACAACTGCATTAGTCTTACTGTGTTTTTATCTAATCATAGACTTTAAGGAATATAAATTAACATTATTATCAAACTAAACATCAAAGACAGTGCAATAACTTGCTGTCTGCAGCTGTTTTGGGTGCTTTTGTTTCTGGACTGACAGCAAAAGCTGAGATTTTTCATGCTATGATTTAGATGTTTAACCAAATATCTTAATGCAGAGGGAGGATTCCTGGGCTACAGCCGTAGTGAAGATGAGGTGGTGTCAGTGGAGGGTGAATGAGCACACTGGTGCTCCTCAGGGAAACATGCTGGTACGTAGGTAGGTATGACGTGCCTCTCTGTGTCCCTTGATAGCTTGAATTTTGAGGGTCCTTAAAGTGCAGTAACTTAATTCTGTTAAACCCTGATGGGAGGGATCTGATGGGTGCAAGTTCTTGATATCCACAACCGATCAGTAATGACTCTGAATTCGTTGTCCATGTGTCTTTGCCTGTTCATTCTTTTTCATTGGAAATCTCTGGAAATTCTGCAGTAATTGCCACACGCAGCAGAATAACTTCTCATGGTTGCTCCTTAGTTGACTCCAGAACCAATATTAATATTCCCCTCATGTTCTGCAGTAATGCTGGCCATGAGACAAGGTAATTCAGACAGGGCATGGACCTAGTGTTTCCTTCCAAGGATCCATATAGGATCCTAAAACCCATTTTCCTTTTCTTTGTGGACAAACTGTTATTTTCCCCCTGATATCAGATACACAGTATTTTGAAATCCGTTTGAAATCATAACATATGCAACCAGGAGAACTTCTTTTGTCTGGTATGTAACTATATTGCACATAGTTGTAACTTTTTTTCATGTGTTATTAAGCATAAAGAATGAGTAGAAATTTACAGTTTGTCCAGGAGATGTCTCTCTCTTCCTAAAATATGCCCAAACCATTTGTGTTTCCAGGGATCTATCTTGCATCACAGATGTTGGCTTCCCCAGCCTGCAGTTATGCAAAAGGCAGCGTGCAGTCCGACTGCTGCGTATGCTGTGCTCTGTTGTGGGGTTTGGCTGCTCTTTCCAGCCCAAATGCCTCATTTTTAAGTCAGTGTTTTTGAAAACCATGGGAGCTGGACAAACATTTGTGTTGCAGTCTTGTTTTTTCTCAGGCACTTCAAACTTACACGGCAGGCTAAATTGCTTCATTTCTACAACCAAGTAACTTATTGTACAGTTCTGTCACCAAAGAACACACAGGGATATCAGTGGAGTTTAGGGATGCAAGTAGCTCATGGGAGCCTGAATGTGTGCCATGATTCTGCCAACAACATAAAGAATATAGTACAAACAGTAAATGCTTCTATATTCTCATTGAAATAATTTACAAGGAATATAATCCACATACATTTATTTTTAACTATTTTCGGTTCTATTGCACAGAACATGCTGAATAGCAAATACTCCTGTGACAGTCAATAAATATTAGTTTTGATAATGGCACAATAAAGGAACTGACACTTTCAGAAATTGCTTTGTTTTTAGCAATATACAGGGTAGTCAAAATATTTGCAGTTGTTAGTCCTTTGGCTCTACCGGGTTTTATTCTCATCACTAGTGGCTTTACCTTTGTGCTTTATGATATCAGATGAACCAAGCTTCTTTTGTGAGGAGACAGACATAGACACTCTTTTTATCTAAGCAGAAAGAGCTGACAGCCCGGTCAGACAAATGATTTTATTAACAGCTAATTTTTCATAAGTTTCACTGACTTACTGATGATCTTCACTGGTAATTAAAGGAATTATGACAGTAATTTTTTTTTCTCATGGGAGAAATAATGAAATATACATGAAATTTTAGTCTGATGAGTAAGTCATGGGACTTTCAGATGCTTTAGAGGCAAAATAATTGGATTTATATGAGTATTTACAGACTATTGTCATTGGAGAATGAAATACTGGCCCACGCAGTGGTCCCAGGTGAATCTGTGTACTTGGAGATTGGCTGTCTGGCCAGGTTTGTGAAGACCAGGAAAAAGAAAGGAAATGGGGATGCCTTAGGGGAGTTACTCTGCTTCTGGAAAGAAACAAACAGCTGAGCATACAGGTTTCCCTCAAGAAAAGAAAAGGGGCAGCAAGATGACAAGCAAAAAAATGAGGACAAAGAAGCAAGGTTGACCTTTGTCAAAAAAAATCAGACTATTCACACTTCAGTATGGATTTAGTTTGGAGGAAATTCTAGGTTTGATTTGATGTCTCTGGAGGCAAGAGCTGTCCTGTGGCAAGTCTGGAAACAATACTTCTGCTGGCAAGATGGGCAGGGCTCAGGCGGAAGAAAGAAGGAGTTTCATATAGGCTTCCTAAGCTCAAGGCATCAGGCCCAAATGCTGTTCACTAGTGCTGCTTCTTCATCACATTATTCCCCTCAGGGACTGAGAAGTTCCTTAAAGACTTATCAAGGTATCTGAGTTAACTAAAAAAGGAGCTGCTTGTAACTTTCAGAGGTTGGCTTTCAGTGTCTTAACGTGTTAAAGAAAAAGATACAATTTTCCCCACGCTTTTAAGGAACTCATAATTCTAACAGCAGAAACTTTCCACTTTGTCTTTAAAATGGCATCAAGCAGCAAAAATACTACATGGTAATTACAGAGACCTGTTGAATATTGTGTTTCTTGGACACTGTGAATAAGAGCAGAGTGTCCTATGTGTGATGGAAATGTTCCTATTACTCAGCTGGCTGACATGGAAGCTTATTTGTTGGTGTTTTTGTTTTTGTGTTCTGCTTTGCAGCTGCATTCTCCCCAGGAAGACATGTGGATGCTTCTGCTGACTCAGTCCTAGCCAGAGTCCCCTGAATGTGTTCGAGCCACCTGATTCTTGGAGGGCCTGGAAGTAATTTTCAGCCCACTATGTTTCATTTTGAAGTGTAGTCAAAAGGCACAGCCGGATGGAGTGGTCTATTGTCCTGGAGAAAAGAAAATCTCAAAGTGAAACTTTAAATAATTTGTTTTAAAAAGAGAGAAAACTAGGAAAGGAGGGGAGAAGGTTAACTTCATAACATCCCTAGAAAAGCAAAAACTGTATCTTAAATGCCAGAGTGATGTGAGTTGCTGGAAGGACTGGATTAAAGGCATAAACTTTTGCATGAAGTTTTGGGGGTCAGAGAAATATTTCTGCATGCCACTCTCCCTGTCAGCCTGAATCCACCTGCGTTTCTACAGGCAGTGCCTTGGAAACTCCACATTGTCCTGTTCTAAACCGCTGTCCCTCTCCTCTGGCATCACACTCAAGCCATAGTCTTGAAGCTTCTGCCCTTAGTATGTTAATCAACATCTTGGATTTGATGGCCAGGAGACCCCACAAGAAGGACAGTGGGGTTCAGGCTATTCTGAATGAATCCTCGTTTGAATTCTTGTCTGCCTTCACCAAAACCTAGACTTAAAAACATTACATGTTGTGTAATTACACATTACACCAGCAGCCTTGTTATGTTGTTGTAGCAAGCGTTAGTTCTCCTTGCTGTTAAAATACATCCATTCTATTTGATAACTTGTCTGTAAGTGGTTTCCGACCTGCCACAGGCAGGTGTTTTCATTTTTGCTTCAGGGCTGACAATAAGAGTCAACTGAAAAGGCAGCCACTTTTCTCCTGGGACTTTCATTTAGCCTTGTTCAGGGAAAGAGCTCTTTAGAGGGGGGAATGAACCTGCATCTTAAGGCATGCCGTGACCCTTGAGTGACATGGCCCAGTGCAATGTCGCACATAAATACCCCAGACAACTCTGAACTACCTTCCAGTCTATTTACCAGGAGCAGTATTATTCTACTAACACAGTGCTGCTTCACCTAAGCCTCCTGCCCATGGGGTTTCCTCTAGGTAAGCTGATCCTACTGCCCACTGCCCTGCCGGCTGGGTCATCGGGGCAGCTGGGCAGGAAGCCGTGTGAAGGCGTACCTGGGGTGCGGCACACGAGACAGAGTGCAGGGAGTGGGTGTTGCCTTGGAGTTTGCCAGGAGGAGCAGTCAGGGAAACATCTGGAAAGAAGGAGGAACTGAGGAGCAGTAGGATCTGTTCTAGGACACAGACACTGCTTACACTGCTTACACTGACAGCATTTGGATAGCCTCCAAAATTGTCATCTTTTCAGGACTGCAAAGCCTGCCTGAACGAATACTGTGTGGGGGGGCGGCTTAATTGGTTTTTTTCTCTTGTGTAACTGAATTTTGAACTCATTGTAAATATATGTTTACTAAAGCCTGTCTTCTAAAAGAATAATTGATCTGTATTAAACTTCCTTCAGTGCTTAGCCAACGGGTCAAATTTGGCTACATATATGTGCAGACACTCTTAATGTTTATTTTACAGAGCTATATGTTTGCAGATCCTATTTTACTGTTTAATAGCACTGGATCTTATCCATCTTTCTCGTCATCTCATTTTTACCCTGAAAAGCTTATTGTATGAATTCCAAATTCCTAATTTCATCCTGATGTAGTTATTGCAATGCTTCTGCTTGGAGAACCATGGGAGAGTGAGTAAAATTTCAGTGTGACTTGTGAATGTTTGTGTTAGTGACTTCTGTAGTTTTTCTTCACGTTTTTATCAGCATGGATTACAAGCCTCAGCATACTTCTTACACTGTGTAGAAACCTAGACACATGATCAAGTTACCAGGTCTAAACAAGTTACTACAGGTCAGCTGAGAAGTAATAATTCTTGCATGTGTAGCACAAATTACTACGAAGTTATGTGATTTAGATAACTCTCTTTCCCTAAATGCAAGCTTTTATCAAATTATTTTGTGTATGACAAGCCTGGACATGCACATCTAAGGGGTTTCTGTTGGTATCATTTGCAATGACCTCTAAATCACTGCAAATGGGCAACGTACCTCAGCTTCATCTTTGTGTAAATGTGAGATTATCTCAGTTTCTGCACTGGACCCAGGAAAGTTGTCCTTCAGCTACCACTGAAGTATTTGGCTGTAGTCTTTTAAAATGACATGAAGGAGCCATTAGACAGAGGGTTTGCTGTAGCTGCTATATGTGTTGTTTTGCAGCCTGCTGTACAGGTACCCTGTTCTGGATGCTCTGATAAAAATGCATTGGTGGGATTTTCTTTTACCTATTTGCTTAATCTGCCTAGAGTAGTGGAAATCCTTCAGGAGAAGGGTCCAGAACCTCTGAGCCAATTGGATTGCAAGGAGGAAATTTTCTTAGGGACACAGAGAGGATTGTGTGACTCTTATCCAAGCTAAAATAACACTAAAAAATGGTGGGGTGTAGAGCAAAGATGAGTAAAGGATCTACCATGCAGGGAAACAATGAGCAACAAAGATTATCTTTCACATTCTTTATTTAACAAATTATCTAGAACTTCCGAGCCTTACCAATTTAAATTTTCTTTTTACTAGCAGTACAACATACTGGAGACTGGGAATGTTTGAGTCTTCAGTGAGTTAATCTAACACCTTCTTTTCAGCAACATACATTCATAGTGCAGGTATCCCTCTGTGCTGCCTCTTACTTAAATGAGATTGCATTGCAAACAAAGGCACCTTTTGGCACAGGACCTTGACCTGTATTTGGAAAGAAGCTAAGACTTGGTGGAGTGGCTGATGAGCTCCTTAAAATTTATTGTTTGGCTCCTGAGAGCTGTTTGTTTTTTGCTTCCTACGCAATGAAGGGAGGTGATAGCTGAGAAATGGCCTCCGAGGATACACACTCAGGCATGTCTGACTGAGAGCACTTCCCAGGCCAACACTTCTGAACCTTCACTTGCAATAGACAGTGGTGGAGCATGAAGGTGTGGAAAGCACCTTTAAAGAGAAGGTACATACCTCTGACCTGGAGAAACAGGAAGATGAGAGCCATGCAGGGGCATCTGGCCACCAGGGCCTGCGTGATGCTTGGAATTGCACCATAAGCAGGGCTGCCCGAGCTTCAGGTTCTGTACTGTGCTGTCATCCTCTGTTACAATGGCCAGAATGACAATACCAACACTCCAGCCTGGAAATGACCATTAGTGACAAGAGCACATTGTACCCTGGTGCACAAAGTGAAAGAGGTTCTCCTTTCCCTCCTTCTCCCTCTGTATCCATAATAAAATCTGACTGTAGTAAAGAATCACGTGATTTCTGGTTGGAAACCAGTAACGGGGTGAAGGTAGAGCCCACATCAGCTCCCTCACCTACCGCATGCCACTGTTTATTTTGCTGATTTATATTATCAGAAATATAATTTCTCCCATACTTAGTGTTGACTTTTCCATGAAGCCATTCCCTGTTTGAGCACACCAGTTTTATACCACTGTCAGCTAGCTGACATAAACAGTTAGGCCAATGTGAAACTGTTGTAAAGTCACAGAGGATCACACCATGTGTCTCATGTGTGGAGAAAAAAATTCGTTTTCCTTGTTTCTCTAGTAAGACAAAATTGCTATTTCTTCAGAGCAATAGCTAGTTTCTATGACCAGCTGTAAACAATTACTAAATTGCCTGCCTTGATGATTTATAGCTTAGTTATAAAAGGGTGTACTTCTGCCAGACTGCTTGCTAAGCCCAGAGGAAGACCCTGAGTTAATGATGATGACGCTATTTTATCACCTGCTGTGAACTAATTCTAGGAACTAGTCAGATTTTTCTGAGGAAATTGCTTTGCAATGTGAAATCAATAAAGTCAATACTCTTTTCCTTTTTTCCCCCTTTGTGTGTGGGAATAGACCAATATGTAGACGTGGTTTTGGGAGAAAAGGTGCTTGTTTTCAGGATGAAATTTCAGGTCCAAACCAGAGATGACTGTAACATAAGGACAATAGGACAGAGCATGGTCCAGTGAAGACAGCACCCTTGGGGAAAATATGAGCGATTGAAGAAAGTTCACATTTTGAATTTGTTGCTAATTTAAATCCAGTGTGAATTCCTTCGTAACCTGCTATTTGGGCAGGTATTTATGTTTCCGTTAATCACTGTGGAAGATCCTGGTTTTATCACATTGCAGAATGCATAAATGTTTTATTAAAAATTTGACTAGTTTTTCAAAGTGGTAAAATTACTTCCTACAGAAATGTAATAAGAAAAATCAGACGACTCCTAGATTTTATTTTGTCTTGGTATCTTTTAAGGGTTAAAAATTCAAGGGTAAACAAACTGTGACATGTTAGCAGTTATTCTAAAGCTTCTTTTTAAAGCTACATGTATCAAGCACCCTGGAGTTTCGGTTTGTTTGTGATAGTTGTTTTGTGTGATCATCTGTTATTAATTACGGTATTGTTGGTCAACTAGCTGTTCCACTGATTAGTGGTATTGTTACAAAAGTATGTACACTCCCTTAGTACGTGGGTGGTGGTGGCAGTTGTGCTGATATCAATCTTGTCTTTTTCATGAGACAGAGCTTAAGGTCTTGTTTGGTTCCTGCTTTTCTACCAGATCCCAGTTCTTTTTACTTTCCTTTTAGAATAGGTTGCAAATTTACACTGACATAGGAATGGATCTTCTGGAGGCATGTGGATTTTCGCCTTCTATAATAAATGCACAGTGCTCAGAAAGATAAGATACATATGCTATCGAGAGATATCCAAAAAAATTTATATCTTATTAATTGACAATTTTTTGTGTGAATACCCTCTAAAATGTAAAATAACACATTGGCAAATTAGATGGCTCCCAAAAGAAAAATTATGCCTGTCATTTTTATATCAGATAGTAAATAAAGGTTTTGTGAACCTCATTTCAGAAGGAATTCAGCCATTGGTGTGGAATTTCTGTGGTTCTTGTATCATCTTTGTGTACTGTGTTTTCAAATACTAGTGCTTTAAGACTTAACATTAGAGAAATTTGTGGGTTGTTTCTCATGTTTTGTTTGTTTGGGGTTTGGTTTTGTTTTGTTTTTAGTGACACTGGCATTTAAAATTGGTGATTTCTCATGCTGGACAGTGCAACATGAAACCAGAACCACTTCTACTGATGAGAGCTGCCAGGACAATAGACATACAGCTATTAACTGTGAAACTGCTGCTGTGATAGTGCTGCTGTAATTAACAAGGGCGATGGCAAAAAGACATTTCTGGGAAAGCTTTATGTTCTTCAGACTCTGAGGGCTGGTGGGAGCTTTGGAGAAGGACAGATTTTTAGACAGGGAGCCTTTATTTTGTGGCAGAGATGGGAGCAGTGAACTCAATCCTCCCATACACAGACAATTTCACAAAAGAATTCCTTTTACCCTATCGCTTTACAGCAAATTCCACAGGCAAACTGGCTCTTACTGCATCAGTTTAGCTAAAATACTGCTTTGGACAATCATATTCTATAAAATAGAGTCAATGAATTAATCTGTATCTAACCTGAGTAACAATCCTTAGTGATCCTAATGTTTACAACAAACACCTTTGGTATGTTCTGGCTAAAGCTGCCAAAGAATGTCAGGATTACTCATTAATTTTTAAACTTGATCCATTATCCTTTGTCAATTATAATAATGCAGTGATGTAAACCAGCATAATGTTAATTAGACTTTGGCCAAGAAATTCTCTATTGGATTTTTTATTGAATTTGTGTGATGGAACTGGGTGAAACTTGCTTAATAGTCCTGTACCTTTTCTTTCAGCATGAAAATATAAAGTAGATAAACACGTTCAGCAAATATCAGAAAGAGCAATAATCATCTTTGTCCAAAACACAGAACTAGAGCTAAAAGTTCAGTTGTAGGCTATGTATGTCTTTCCATGGTTATCAATGCGAATTTAGGGTCAGTGAGTCGATTGGGTGGCACACTTTGTGTATATACAAAAGAATTAAAAATTCCTATGGGTGTATCAAAAGAAAGATATCTGATATTTTTTGCCATGTTCCAGAGATGTCTTGTAGAGCCTGTCTGTGTAAAGTTGAATGCCAGGGAAAGCAGTCCTTCCTGTGAATCACTGGAGCTGCCAGGATGAGAGGGGGCACAGCCAGAGAGACTAAGTTGTTACACAGACACCCATGGGCAAAGCATTTGCTGAACTAGTTTGTTGGGATCTTTGCACAGAGTAACACTCACCCAAGAAGCCAAATCTGTTGAACAGGAAGGCCAGTCCCTGCCTAGATGATGATGGAAGTCTCTGCTGAGAGGGTCCTTGCAAGGGCATCTTCAGCCAGACAGAGTGAGATTCCCTGCCCCTCTTTTGCTCCACTCATGTGACCGTGCTGGGCGACAGAGAAATATCCTGAGCTGGAAGGACCCACAAGGAGAATTGAAGCCCAAATCCTGGCCCTGCACAGGATAGCCCCAAGAATCACACCTTGTGTCTGAGAGCATTGCCCAAACTTTTCTTGAATTCTGTCAGGCTTGGTGCTGTGACCATTTCCCTGGGGAGCCTTTCTGCACCTACAAGGAATGGTTTCTATTGACTATTTACAAATATCTATGTATACTTAATTCTACTGCAGGATTTGCCTGGAGGAGTCCCTCAGCCTGGCCAGATTCTCCATCCTAGATGCTAACATATTGCAGCACACAAGTAGTGCGTGTCAAATGGTCTAAACACAGCAGGGACTGTCTGGTGAAATCTGTGTGACTGTCCAAAATTCCCACCTGGACACCGCCTGCAGAAATCAGGCATAGGCTTTGCTTTGAGGCTGGCAGAGAGATCAATCAGTGTGTCTCAGCTCAGTCCCTTATGTCACCTCTGCAGAAACTAATTCTGGGACCATCCAGGGAACTTATGCCTAAGTGTGCATCCTGACACCAGCTGCAGCACAACTGTCACTACAGGACAAACTTGAATTTCATCCTTAACTCATAAATTAAATTCAATAGCTTTTGCCACAAAGTGCTAAACAAAAACCAAAGCAATAAACCCAAATTGATAAAGCTGATGATCTTCTTCTGCAGATGTAAAAGGTAGACCATATGTATTGTCTGGATTCAAAATGGGGAATGATGTGACTTCCTTTTGGCAGCTGTCTGGCCAGCTGAAAAATGTTTCCTGTGCTGAATGTGCATAGTATAATATGGTTCTTCATTGATGCACACTGAAAATAAGAAATACTCTACCAAGTAAAGTGCTTTGCACTTACAGTCCTGATTCTTGTCTGTACTAAAGCTCTTTTGTGTGAGTCTCGAAGTATACTGAGCACTTGAAGCAAGTGCTCATTTTGCTGAAGATCTCCTTAGCTGAATAGCTGAGAGTTTAAAGGCGGCTCAGTCACTAGAAGAAACCCAAGCTAGCTCAGTGTCTTCAGAGTTCTTGTTTTCCCTTGCTCACAGATCAGGAAATGTTCCTGTTCTGGGCAGGAGAAGACAGCTCCCCAGTGTCCTCACTTATGTGTGCTGTGTTGAAAGCAGGAAAAGTAAATGGAACAGCTGGTACTTTAAATTCATGCCTTCTAAATCACTTCACTGTGGTGATAACAGCGCTATCAATATCCTCTTTCACTTGTCTGCCACATAGTCTTTTTTGTTTTAATACTCACAGGTCCCTTTTTGTCACAAGATTTCTCCAGCTGAAAGCACCACTGTCCAAGTATTTCAAGGGAAAAGGGAAATTTCTATTTTTACTTTAAGATTATGTTTCCGCTGTTGACATGGAATATATGTGGTAATGGAAGTGTTAAAGGGGATGTTTCCATCTCTGAAGTGATTCTGGATAGAAGAAAGAATTGTTATCACGTGCTGAAGGTTAGTGCCTTAGTTCAGGTCATGCAGAACTTGGATAGCATTTTGGGTACAGTGTTGGGGTTTTTTTAGCTTTGGGCCATTTATATCCATGTGGACTAGTGCTGTAAAAAGCATTTTTCCAAAGCATAGGTTTGACCCCTCTTTCTGTCCTCTCTGCTGCAACTTCTCTGTCACATTAAATGCCATTTTTACTTTGTTCTCAGTTTTTCTTGGCCTAATCTCCATCATTTATCAGATTTTCAGTGCTGAGAAGGTGTCTTCTTTCTCTGATCAGCCCTGTTTGACTCATGTTCTTGCACTGTCACTTCACAGTCACTGGTCTATCCATCTCCATCTCATCCCATGTCCTCTATTTAGCTCTTTAGAAGATCTCAAGGGAGAAGCTCTTGTTTCCGTGTTGGCAGTTAATGCAGTTATATATTGGATTTCACTGGGGATCTCAGGCTCTTCAAAAATATAAATTAATAAAATATGAATTAGTAAATACAATCTTATGCAGAAGGATGACAAAGTGAGAGGAATTAAAGTAATAACCTGGGGCTTTCCATGTTAACTGTTAGCGGTGCCTAGCAGGAGCTGATAAGCAGAGAATTGGTGCTGTGGATCTGCTGCATGAGGTGTGTACCAGCCGGGGGGGCTGGTTCCAGATAGCTCTAGTCTGGCCCCGCTGTCTGGAAGCTCATTAACAGCTGGAGCTCACCTTCTGGTTTTGTTTCACTTGAGGAACACAGTGTGTGCTCTGAGACTGCTCTGTGATGTGAAACGCAACAAGTGGTGTTGGGGGGCATTGGGATGTTCACATCAGACATGTCCCCTGAGCTAAACCAAAGTGCTTGTGTAGGCACACCCTCATTGTCAGAGTACCTCTAGCACAATTCTTTCATCATGACATCAAACTATCAAAATGTATAAATACTACTCCAAGGTAATATTTTTTTCTGATTGAGATACGAATCTTAAATTTATATTCATCAGTCTAGAATGATTTGTCAGAAGAAACAAATGATTTCCTTCTGTATATGCCACTGACAGAGGGTAGCTTTGTAGAGTCCAGTGAATGGAGCATTACAGAAAAGCTTCTAGAACAACACTGGAGTCAGAGGTTTAGTTTAAACCTACAGTAGAAGACATTAAAGTGTGCCAACCACGAACACCTTGAATGCAACAGATTTCAAAGATTTGCCTAGTCTTCTTGAATCATAGGGTATTTTGTAGCAATCTGGAACTACAACATCTAATTCTCTCAAAATTTCACCATAGTTTTCACCCAGCTAAATTCTGACACTTACATAGCCAGCCATGAATGGAAATGAAACTGAGAACAGAAAGGGAAAAAAGAGGTGTCTATATAGGTGTCATCAAGAACTGGTACATATTTCTTATTTTGTTATTTAATTTGTGCTGACATATGGATTAATAGCTATTCACACTGCCATTTATTTTTTATTATGACACACTAAGTAAAAGAAAATTATACTTTTGCCTTGATAATACCAGACTAGTAAATTGATAAAACACAATGGAGTGATGAAATAAGATACAGAAACATTACTTTCCAATGTCTGTAATGCTGTAGTGAGCTGCAGATTTAGTTTGGTATCTCTACCAAGCTAAGACTCTACCAAGTCTTAAACTTGGTTTAAAATGAAAACTTTTAAAATCCTTTATTTTTCAGTATATTGCTCTCATTCATTTTGTTGTTTTTCTTCCCCAAGTGACTTTATTTCTTTGTTCTGTTAAGTTTAATAAGATCTGCAAAGTAACTTAAGCTTTAAATATCTGTTTTGTATCTTTCTTCTTCTAGTTAAAATATCAATTTCCATTCCTTACAAATACTAATTGTACAGAAGGTTGTGGGGCTACACATGTGCATGTGTGTGTATGTAATATCTTGCTTCCTCTTTTCAAAGCATTGTCCAAACACCAGATAATTGATTTGACATGCTAAAAGAGAAACCCAGTGCAACCAAGACATTTTTGGTATGGAAGACATTTCCAGTCATCTCCTTTCAATAATTGCAACCACAACTTCAAAGATGATACAGATGCAAATTGAAATGTGTGATCTTGTTCTATCTGGATTTGATTTCTTTACCCTTTTGCTCTGAAATACTCATCCTCCCCTTCCTGCTGGGATCAATGATGGCTGGGACTGCTACGTACAATGTAGCTATATAAGCCTGGAGGGACTGAATTTTACTCCAGGGATATAACTCCAATTCCCTCTTCCTCTTCTTCAATGAAACTGGCCCAATTTCGTGCTTATTCTGTGAGTTATGTCCAAAATGTTGGTCTGAATGAAATCTCTTAGGAAGACGATGGGGAATCACGATCCTTATCTTCTAACAGGCTCCCTTCCGAGATCATCCTTCTCTTTTCTCTTTCCAAATTTTATTTTTCCGTATGGGAGTACAATAAATTGTTGTTGACTAGTGAATACCCCTACAACTTTTGCAGAGCATAAATCACACCTTGAAATTCCAAAGCGTATCCCACCAGTGAAAGATAGTGAGCATGAAGTTCATACAGATGGAAGTTTTTTACTACCTTAGATAATCTGAACCTTTTTCCAGCTATGGGAAGTCCACTAGGAACTTTGAAATTACTGATGATTTTACCCAAAAGAATCCCAGATGCCATAGAAGTCAGAAGATGCTTGTGATCCTGTCTGCTCATATATGTATTAGCACGTATCATGCTAGAGAGTTTCCCCAATACTTTTTCCTGTGCTTGTGGTACACAATGTTATGGAAGTCAACCATCACCAGCACAGATGTTGATCCTGGAGCAGCTGTGAGCATTCTTTTGTCTACTTGCCTCATCCATTTTCTGTCCACATAGCTGGCTCAGGAGCAGGGAGCAGACTGCTCTGAGGGTGACTGTGCATGGCAGCGTGTGACACCACAGCTCTGCCTCAGTGCATGACCCCAGGGCAGAAGGTGCTGTCAGCATGTGGATGCTGCACGAGGGCTAAGAGCGTGGTGTGGGGCATAGAGTGAGTCTAGTCTTTGCAAGTAAAGAACTCGTAAATGTGCTCGCAATTTCTGATGTTCCCCCGGAGCTCTCAGGACTAGAGAACATGATCTTTCTCAGTGCAGATTTTCTGGTACTTCTTTCTTCCTGTTACATCAAATTTTTAAAAACTGCTCTTAAAATGTAACTTTTTTGCATTTTTTTTCTGGTGTTCGTAAGTCACAACATGTCAGACTTTTGAATCTCATGCTGAAATTTGAAATCCATTTGCAAGCAAAGGCGCAAAGGCTCTATGGGAGGAGACAGCACTGCTGTGCCTGAAGGGAACTGCCCAGCTGACTTGGCTTCCTCAGCTATTTTGAGAGTCTGGAATGTGTCCAGAGAAGGGCAGCAAGGCCGGTGAAGGGTCTGGAGCACAAGTCTGATGAGGAGTGCCTGAGGGAGCTGAGGGTGTTTAGCCTGGAGGAAAGGAGGCTCAGGGGAGACCTTATCACTCTCTGCAACTCCCTGAAAGGAGGCTGTAGCCAGGTGGAGGTTGGTCTCTTCTCCCAAGTAACAAGTGACAGGATCAGAGGAAGTGTCCTCAAGTTGCACCAGCGGAGGTTGAGATTGGATATTAAGGAAAATTTCTTCACTGAAAGCTCTTCATTGTCAAGCACTGGCACAGGCTGCTCAGGCAAGTGATGGAATTACATCCCTGGAGGTGTTTGAAAAGTGTGCAGATGTGGCACTTGGGGACATGGTTTAGTGGTGGATTTGGCAGTGCTGGGTTGATGGCTACACTTGATGAGATTCAGAGTCTTTTCCAACTTAAACAATTCTATGTTCTGTAAGAACACTGAGGTCATAGTCATGTTTTTCCAGTAAGACATCTTTGTACCATTGCCTTTAAAAAAAAAAAGAAGGAAACTATAAATTTGCTTTTAATTCCAAGGCACAGGTTAACTTTGTCATGATCTCTGACAGTCAGAGTCACCTTGGGCTCTCCTGGAGCAGTTGAAGATGTCACAACCACACGTACCTCAAGCCTCACTGAGCTCTGCAGATTTTTGGGTGCGAGCATGTGGACTGGAAGAAATCACTGTGGTTCTGTGGCACAGGAGTTATGAGGGGATGGATGTAGTTTGAGTACCGTCATGCAAAGTTTATTTTATTTCATTTTTTAATTTAATTTAATTTAATTTTATTTTATTTATATTTTGTCCATTTTTTTCATTGTATTTTGAAAACAAAAAGATACCTTATGTTTTGGCCATTATAATAGCACTAAAAGGCTAAAGGAAAGACGACCTTATCTGTGTCTGCTCAGATAGGTATAAAGCTGCAAGAGGGTGAAATGAATCCCCTCGATAAAGCAAACATCTGAATTGTATTAGAGGGTGGAAGGGCTGTGAGTTCATAACCACCACCTCACCCATTCACGACTGCACTAATGATAGTAATGGCATTTAAAATTTTGGCAATCTGTGTCACATGGCCTGTTAAAAGCCAAACTGCAGAGAGAGCCCTGTCAGGCAACTTGATGAAAATAGAGTAACAATAACTTCAATGAGGTTGCACAAAACAAAATCTTTCAGGCATTGGTGGCAAATTCCTATTTTTCTTTCTTCCCTTTTCTGTTGTAAATTGAGTTAGTCTACATTTAATTTTGTTTAAAGACATTAAAAAGCTCCTTACCCAAGCCCTATGGCTGACTGACCAGTTAGTACTGTGAGAAAAATTGTTTTCCAGAAAGAAACTGGGTACATGCATGAATATATAGTGGAATAGTATCCAGAACTGCATATGGCAGGCTATTTCACATGAAGTAAGTTCATCGCTTTTAACAGGTATTTGGGGGACAATTAGCAATGAAATCTATTTCTGACATTTCCATGTCTTCCAAAACTATTTTGAAATCAGAAGAGCTGGGAGAAACTTTGTGAAAGGTAAAATGAAATTCCTTAAGCTGGCATTGCTGCTGAATCCATTCAGCAATAAAACCTTGCCAGGAGTCTTCTCTTTTTAAATTATTCTGTGAATTCACTGAAAGTGTTGTCAAGCCACAGGTATCAGACATGACTCTTCAATTTGTTTTGAACATCACTGATGAGCATCACCTTCTGTTTTATTTGCATTCAGTATTTTGGGATAAATATTATGCATTAATTCTCACCAAGGTGGAGGAAACCTCCTGGTAATAAAAGCCCTGAAAGGTGAAAATCTTAGCACAAAAATGCAGCACAAGAGAGGCACCAGACTTCTCTTTGCTTCTCTCTGCTTGTGGCAGAAGTGTCTGTGCCACAGCTAAAAGTGCTATTCAATTGTAATAGGTCTGGGAAACAAACCCATTTCTTCTCTCTGGAGGTTTTTGGATTTGTCAAACCCAAAATATGGTATGTGAAGAACTACATTTCCAAACCAAGATTCCCCTAAGGGTCTTATTTTTGCCAGCTGCTTTCCTGGTTTCATCAGTGCCTGAATTTCCAGCCCTGTCTCCATCATCTGGGGCTTGTGGCTTTCAGGGATTCCTGGACCTCCTGCCAGGTTGTAACAATGGGCCAGAGAGGTGTCAGGCCGTGGGCAATTACAGATTAAAGGCGGTGTTGCTCCACCTCGTTTCACCACCACCTATCTCTGGTCAGCTCTAAATGGCCTGTATAGGATCTTGCAAAGACATTAATAGTTTTTCCCTGCTAAAAAAGGAGAGAAGTTACGTGCCTGAAATATTTAACTACCAGAAAATATTTTCTTTCCTCTTCGCATACAATCTTTTAAATGAGATTTGTTTAAAAATCACACCAAGCAATGTGTCTCCCTTGGATGAAAAGAAGACCTAGCTATCTGTCAAAATTTTATTTCACAGTCCTTTCCTGTGTTAAAAAAATTTCCTTGATAAGGAAAAGGAGAACACCCTTAATTTTGCTGTTAGGACATATAGGAAGAAAACAAAGCAGTGGAAGCGGGAGCGAGGAAATGCTTCCTTATATCAATGTTTTCATCGATTTGCAACAGATACACTTCCTAATTTTCTTGCAAACTCTTGCTCTGGAAATGAGAGTGTTTGTGTGCCATATTCCACAGCAGATGTTGCTCAGTGTGTGCGTTCCAGTTTGGGTCAGGAGTGCGGGTTCGAGGTTATCTCCAGCTTGCCCCAGAAAACCAAGCCCTGCTTCACATCACGGAGTGGCCTCTGGGTGTGAGGCAATGGAGGGCACACCTGGTGAGCTTCAGCTATCACAGGCAGCCTGGAGCTGCCTGGAACGAAAATCCATTAAATATATTCAGCACTCGTGCCCTCCTTTTGAGCTACTCATCACTCTTATAAACATCCGAAGACCCTTCCAAAACCACCTGTGAAACATGATGCCTTTGCTATCTGTAAGGAATTGCCCATTGTAGGTTATTTCTGAATGAAAAGGGCAATCACTCCTGTGGTCCTTTCAGAGACAAGAGAAGAAATATGGAAAGGCATTTGTTTTCCATGCATGTAGTCTTACAATTTAGTGTGTACTTAAATCTGAAACGTTGATAACCAGCTTTGGAGTGCTGTTCCCTGGCTAGCTGGAAAGTACAATGCAGGGATATATCACGTTGATGTTAGTTGTGTCTCTTTTTTTTCCACCCTTCCTGAGGTAAAGATTATGTTGGAAGGGATTTGCTCTTGTTTCAACAAGTAGGGCCAGCTGGCAGCCAGGTTGATGTTTATGTTGCAGCTGTTTTTTCTCTAGAGCATAGATTTTAGCATTGCACAAAATGGTATTGTTGATCCAGATACTTCACCTGTATTGTGGATATAAAAGTGGCAGCCTGTGGGACCGGAGATCTATATCAGGTATATGTTGCTGTAGGAAACACCTGGATGCTGTAGACACACTTTAATGTTGCTTATGGTTTAAATATGGGGAAAAAAACTACGTAGAGGGTAGAATAATTTTTCCATGTGTGGCATATAAGCAGTATTTTGCAGCCTTGCCAATCACTTTCCAAAGGAAGTGGACAAAATAAAAAACTGAAAAAGAAAACCACAACAAAACTATTCTGAGCAACTTCACTATCTCTTATAAAGCTGATCTGGGACTCTTGTACCCGGTTTCAAATTCTTTGCCCCATGACTGGCTCCACAGAATAGAACTTTAGAATACCTGCAGCTTAGTGCATGTCCCAAGACTTATTCTGCAAGCCTGGATCAGCTCCTGAGAAATGTCCATTCCTGGATGGATAACCTTACTGGATGTCAAAAAGTCCTGTGTGATGATATTGGTAATGGTCTAGAACATGGCCCTTTCAACTACACTACCAAAATTTCCAAAGTACTGAGGAAGCAATTTACGGGCAACCTTGAAAAACACTGAGTTCTTTGGGCTGAGATGATATTCCAAGAAAAGAGAGCATAGAGAGAAGAATATATGTTAGTGTAGTTTTGGTTGTCTGTGATGCTAATGCAGCAGTTTGAAATATTCTGGTTTAGTTATATTTTTAAAGAGTTTTAGCTTCAGTCCCAAGTGTTCACAGTAATTAATATTTCTAATAAGAAAATAATCAGAATTTAGCTGGTTTGAAGCAATAGAATAAAATCTACCACCCTTGTGAACTTAGAGGGGCCAGAATGCATCAGCTGTAAACTGGCATGAGTTCATGAAGCCCCACCCAGCTTTTCTGTAGTGTTACAATGAGCTGAATGATGCTTTTAGTTTGTTAACTGACTGGAGTAGATAGTGTATCCATCCAGGGAACATGATGTGCAGAAGTTGCAGCTTGGCTCTGGATGAATATCAGTGCTCTGAATCATTGCTGAATCCCATGTACTTGTAAGCCAAGTGGGCCTGGGAAAAGCCAGGTCAGTTTTGCTTAGTCCAGGTTTCTAAGGTGTTTTTGGATTGGGACTCCAAAACCCTAAGGCCAGGGATTCGTTCGTTATCTCCTGATTCGTGATCAGCAGTGGTTGTGTGCCAGATATATGAGGCAGACAGTACGACCAGAATAGTTACTGAAACAGATTCACTTTTACTAATAGTTTTTTAAAAAGTGCTAGAAAAGTTGCAGACCCCTTTCCCAGACTCTGCACACCCTGCTCCAATTCTGACCTCATTCTTTCTGTGAGTCTTTCCTTGGAGAGTGTCCTAGGCTTGGCAGGTTTGCTTCTCTTTTTCCTTCCTCCAGGTTGGTCCTCTGGCATGTGGCCTGGTTGCTCTCTTTTATCAGGAAGAGTCCCTTACTGAATTTAACTCTGTTTTGCTGATCTTTCCCCAGAACTTTCAAACAGTCAAATTTCAGCCACCAGATGGACCCATCCCAACAAATTACTCTCCTCAGAACTGATCTGGTTTCAAGGTGGCCCTGATAGGACTCATGTTGTGATGTGCCCCTCTCTTCTGTTCCCCTGTAGGGGAACAGGAAAAATTGTTATTACTGAGATCAAGCAATTGCCACAGAAAATGGGGTTCACAATGCAAGCAGGCAGGTACAATTTTGTGCAGAGTTGCTGCACTCTACCTCATGCTCTGTTTAATGGCAAATGAGTAACTGATAAGTATTTGTTTCATGTATAGAATAGCAGAGCCCTGTTCTTTTAAACTTAGACATCTTGTCAAAGCATATGAGTTTAAGTGTAGAGAATATTGAAGGGGAACAACTAACTCATAGTCCCCTAGCATACCACAGGGCTGTCCCTACTGCACGAAGATTTTCACAATACAAAAAAATTTTCTTTTCAGGAAAAAGTAAAGGAATGTCTAAATGGTGTCCTCAGAGTAAAACTTTATCACTTCAAGCAAAATATACCAGTTCAGATTTATCTATACATATGAAGAATCAAAACGAACTTGTTATAAAAAATAAAGTAGTACAGTTTAGAATATGATGCATTAGCTGTTGCTTTATTAATTTATGATGCAATCTTGCTGTCTCTTTTAACTGAGTAGAAAAAACTCTTACGGACGCTGGTGATTGTAACTTCATCTGGTAATAAACAAAATGTAGTCTTACAGTGCTCCACACTTCAGTCAGGAATAGCAAAGCTCTAGTGTAATATTCGTTTTATCACCTTCCATAATAGGTGGAGATGTGTTTTGGCACAAGGTGCCTCTAGTCACTAAATACCTGGCCCTTAGCCCAGAGAAGCAAAATTTCTGGCCCAACACGTTATACACTGTTGTCTGTGGCTCAGTCATGAGAATAATTGCTTGAAACTGCTTCTGCCTGTGCTCGGGAAGCTTGGAATTACAAGACAAAGCTTAATTAAATCTGGGGATCCCAAATGCTGGACAATTGGCAGAATCATTGAAAATATTTCCTCTTGCTTCACTAGGCTTTGGATCTTTCATTGGGTTACCATGGTGAAGTCTCACGGCATATCTTGTTGTCAGAAAGGGGAGAGCGTGCCAGGGGTGCTGCTGAGGCTCGTGGTTGTTCAGTGTCCCCAGCAGCCCAGACAGCGAGCGCGCCCGCAGCAAACCCGTGCTGGCACTTGGTGAGGGGTGATGGACACGGCCCCTCGGCCCAGGCACCTCAGGAGAGCTGGCTGCACCAGCAAAGCCCCTGTGAGGCTCAGCACAGAGGAATGACCCTTGCTCAGCTGTAGGTCTGGCTCAATGACAGATCAAGGAGGCAGATGCCAGGTGGAACACGAGCCACGGCTGCGCTGTCATTGCAGACAGAGCGAACTTCATGCTGAGATACATGATGAGGATCCTGGTCAGCAGATCAAGGGAAGCTGCTGTCCTCTTCTGCTGTCTGGGTAGAGCAGAGGTGGAACAGGCTACCCAGGGAGGTTGTGAAATCTGTTCTAGGAGGGCTTCAATGATGTGTTAGGCGAAGCTATTGCTTACCTCATCAGATTGGTGATACTCCTGCTGCAAGTGGAAAGTCGGACCATGAACTTCAGGCATTTGTTCCGACCAACACTTCAATGATTATGTGATGACTACAGATATCGTAGAACTGGATAATAAAACACTGGATAATAAGACCAAACTAAAGACATATTAAAACCCAGAAACAATCAGACCAGCTACATAGCAGTACAGAGACAGATAAATAAATCTAACACTGGAATTTCATTCATACTGCAAACAAACATACCCTCTGGCTGCTGATGGGAAATCTTGAGAAACACAGATAAAGGAAGATAAAACACAAGGCAGAGGAAGAAGCTACATGAAACGGGGGAAGGATTCCAGTAAATCAGTTAATTAAGAACATCAGTATCATTGCAGGAAACATTTCTCTCATGAAGGTCCACATGTTAGCTTGAACAGCAGCCCTGGAAGTGAAAGTTGAACACTTCCATTCATTTTCATGCCTTTGTGTATAAAAGTCAGTGTGTTAATTTGGCATTTAATGCATTTGTCTTCATAGAAATCTGCATAACAGAGTGGAAGACTTATTGCTTTTGAGGCTTAATGTCTCAACCTCACATCTGTCTGAAATAAGCAGGAAACTGCACTGATGGCAAAGATGCCTGTAGGGTATCTTTCATGGTAAGATTATGGTGTCAGAAAGCAGAGGTTTCTTGCTGAAGCCATCCAGGTATGGCAGCCTTTATGCACTGTAAGTCACTTAGGTAGACAAGAGCACCTTTTTCCTGGCACACCATCCTTGGGAATTGGTCTTCAGAGTGAAAAGTTGCATGGATAACATGTTCAAAAATGCCCCTTAGTCAGATCTGGAAAGAATATGAGTGAAAATGCAAAGCAAAAAATATAAATTACTGCTTAGTCAGGTTTCAAAAAACATCTAAGGAGATTAAGCCCCATTTCCCAGTTCTAAACTGTACCTGTGAAGACAGAAACATCCTTTTCAAAATGCACTAATGCACTGAAATGGAGGCCTAGATCCATGAAAGGGCATAGACTTTGGAGAACCTAGCTCCCAGGCACTTCTTGCTCTGTTGCAGTCAGAGTACTCTCTTATAACTGCACAGTTTTAATTTTAGGGAAAACCATGAAATATTTATTGGGACAGAAAAAGAGCAGAAGTGTGACAAGTGGTCCAGAACCTTGTGGCTGTCAGGCACAAGGGCAGGGAGCTGTGATAGTATCTTGGCCAGAAAGGCTGAGGCCAGCCAGTGGGAGAATTTCCTGTGCAGTTACTTGGGAAGTCTGTGAGCTGTCCGGGGTTACGGACTCGCATCGCACCACTGAGTCAGACGCAGCCTGCGTGACTGGGGTGGCTGCTCGGCTCTGTCACGTATTACAGAAGCTGTTACGCTGTGCTGGGTGGTGCTACAACGCTGGGGATTTCTTTGCAGAGCAGGAGAAACTACAGCTCCTTTAGTTTGCTGAGAAATCTTCCCATGTCTTAGCTGAGTGACCTGACTGCTGGCGTCAGGCGGACGAAGGGACGTAGAACCTTCCTACCTTGCTGCACTGTGTTAGGCCCTGTCTGGCAGTGTGCACCCAGAAAATGCAGTGCTGTGCTGCTAGACATGGGGGAGAAGCCTAGACTATAAATTCTGACAAAATTCAGACATTAATTCAGTGCCTGGCTTCTCAGCACTGTCAAGAATTAAGCAATTCTGGGTGTGACTGGCAAGAGGCAGTTTAGTATCTGGGGAATTTTACTGGGAGAAGCATCTGAAATTTTAGGCAATTCCAGAATTGAGGAGCTGTTGAGGAAGGAAACTGGGAAGCTGAAGATCTAAACGTTGCACAACATAAATCTCTGTGTCTTAAATAATAGAACACAGAGGTGCTTTTGTGAATACACCCCTTCAGAGACTTTGAAAGCCACAAGGAGGTCATGAGTTCTTCAGCTAGAAAATGTTCCTCTTCTGTGGTCAGATGTGTCCTGCCGAAAGACCAAGAAGCTATCCCAAGAAGAGGCCAGGAGTAGAAGGTGGCTAGGGACACTGTGGGGACAAGGCAGTGGTGGGGTTCCACAATGACCCGACCCCAGGGAAGCGAGGAGAGCAAGGGCCAACAGAGAGCAGGTGAGGAAGCATGCAAGGAGCCTTCCTGTGAGCTGAACCCAGCAGTGCAGCTCCTCGGAGAGACTGCAGAGAGCTCCACATCACCACCCTGATTTTCAACAACTGGTTCAGCAATGGGGTTGACTTCAGCAATTAGTTTTTCATAACCTTGTCTTCCTCGTGGTCGACCAAAATACGGAGATGGCACAGCTGAGGCTCTGAGTCCACCTGGTGTTCCTTTTAGGTTCTGAACTTTAAAAAAAAAATCAGTTATGTTTTGTAAATGCTGAATGATTTGGACATGTATATCTTTGTTTTTTTTTTCCCAAAAAGAATGTTTTCAAATATGCTTTTTCTGGCAGCTTTTCTATATGCTGAGCCATTGTGCACAAATGATAGTCTTTTGCTTAGAAGTGAATTAGTATTCCAGCCAGCATTATACACAGAGAATTAAACTTATATATTTTCCCTGTCAATTTGCTGTACCTGATTCTGTTATTTTTTAAAAAGGAAGTTTGATTAAAGCCCATTTGTTCACCACAAATCATCTAAAACTGCCAGCCTTAAATAGGTGGTAACTGAGAAATATCACCAAAACAAATTACATCACCTCCTCTGAGTTGTTAACTGAGCTTTGAAATTCTTCCTTTCTCCAAGTGGGGTTCAAGGAAAGTGCATGCCAGTCCATGTTCATTGTGAAGCAAACTTTGTGTGCTGGATATTCCCCGCCCTGATCCTGTAGGGATACAATTTGTGTGCAGATCTGCACAGAAAAAAATTTCAGCCTATTCTGGATCCTTCAGCACTGAAGGGAGTGATTGCTCAGTGAACAAGTAAATAAAAGGCTGGTAGTCTGGGAAAGGTCTCCAGTCTTGCAGAAATTAAGCACAACAGATTATACCAGCTTCTCCAGTTGACTCTGAACCTGCAGTTCTCAGAAACTCTTTATCACTGGACTAAATTGAAGTTGCAATGCCAGGGAGATAAAAATCATCTTCATCAGTCGTGGATAGAAGATGCCCATAGTTTGCTCATTGCCTCTGTTTCTTAGAATGAGAAAAACGTGCAAATAGACAAATTTCAAGAGCATCTCTGATTCTTTATGACAGACAGGGATGGTTTGTACTGTTACAGCCATTGTTTTTCTGAACTTCTCAGTAGTAGAAACTCTGAGTCTATACGATCACCAAATTATTGTGACAATATTTTACATTCTGTACTTATCTGTGTGTAATTTGGCAGTGGATATTCACCGAAGTGTGTTTTTATGAAAATACTCTCAGGATAATATAATGCTGCATGTGCATAAACATCATCTGACTGGAACATTAGGCTATATGGGTAAAGTTATGATCTGCTACATACGAGGAGAATATAACACTTTCATTTTGTTTTCTTAAATGTACACTTCCTGATTATTGTTTGTGTACAGTATTACTCCTGAAGAATAGTTACAATTAAATCTTAATAGAAAATGACAGTCATAAAAACAACACCTGTTAAGCATTTAATATAACAAAAAAGCAGTCAAAAGTAATTACCGGAAAGAGAAAGGAGGAACAACTATATAAACTAAACAAATTAAGAAACACCAGGTATAGCATAATAGATTTAAATAATAGCTATTATGTAGCAATTTAAGCTGACAGTTTGGCTTTTAGGTGACTTCTATGTCTCAGTTGTGCTCATTTTCTGTGAATTCTGAGATCTTCTTATCTCAAGCAGTGTGGCAGATCTTTCTACTAATTTTCAGTTTTATGATTACACAAACACTTTAGGAAGTGGGTTTGGACAGTCAAACCAAAAGCAAAGTGTCAAAAGATACAGAATAATCTTAAAATTATAAGTGTCTGCAAGCAGAGGAAATGTCAAAACAAAGTAAGCCGCATTTAGAAAAATACCACTGACATTCAAACATGAGATCATCAAATATTCCTCAGCAAAGAAGTTGAAAAGGGATTGTTGATCATTTTCTGAAATCGTAAGCAATTATAAAGACAAATAGACTTCAAAAGCATTTAAGACTGGATGGCAAAAAAACCTGAAATTGTTTTGCAAGTCTGTAATAGATCAGAATTTGGGATTCAGAGAATGGTTGTAATTATTCTGTCCCCAGGACAGATACAGATGTTGAAGAGGTACTAAGAAAAGTAGCAACAGGCATTCAGACGCAGAGACTGTTTTTCCCACTGGGTGAATAGAAACAGGAAGAAGTCGAAATCTTCAGCTTAGAGAAGTGATAAGGGGTGTGGTTGTCATAGAAGTCTTTAAAAATTCTGACTTTTAGTGAGAAATTGAGTAAGGCAAAATATTCACTGCCTTCATATTGTAATACTTATTCACTAACTTTGTGATGAACACTTAAATGGTTTCTCATTGAAGCCATCACAGTATTTATTACATGAGAAAAAAAGGGAAAAACCTATACAATTCGTTAAAATGGTTTGGATTTGCATCTCTCTTCAATATCTGAGAAAAACTATTCCAGTTTTAATAAAAGGAAATATGGAATAAAAAAGGAATAAAAGGAAGATGACACTAAAATTATATATAAAGCACTTTGAAGAAAACCAAACAAAAAAACCAACAACAAACAAAAAAAAACCCAAATAAAAAATCCCACCTTAGGTTTGAAAAAGGTGTAGAAGAAGTAAGACTTTGTGAAAGCTTGGAGGATTCACTCTAGAATAAGAAGTAGGACAGCTAGAGAAGATCAAGTGAGTCTTGAAATTGATCTCCTGAAGTGCAAACATATAGTGAAAAACAATAGTTTCCAAGGGACTCCCTCTGTCTGGCTGCTGAAAAGTGGAAAACTAGTACCAGAGCAAGTGCTGATGATTCAACTGATGTACCTGAACAATCTCTGAACTGATGAAACTGAACAACGTATAAAAGCCCAGAATGTGATGGAGAAATAAGCCTGAAAAAAAATGAGATCAACACTGTAGAAAGCACCCAGGTAAAATAGTAATACAATGAGTAAAATCTTCATCTTTCTTCAGAGATCTAAAAGACAGACTGTGTTTCTGTTTGTAGAGCAGGCTGATTTGTGGAAAGACAGAGATGCTGCAGAGGATACTCTGCAGCTGTCACCAAGTCTCAGAAGTTGAGAAAAACTTTTACACCTTAGCTTCTGAGAGGGATTAATTTCCTACTGAAGCATTTGATGTTTTATTGTAGAAAGTTGAAACCGCCATGCAAATATTTAAAATATAGATTTATTTTTACTGATAAAATGTGTTGTCTCAGGTTGCTTCATATCAGTAGGAATTTCCTTATTAAGACAAGCATTGAACAAGAACTGTACACACTTAAATATCCATATCTACTTTTTTTGGAGTGCACTTTTCACTTTTTTTGAGTACTCTGAAATCCCTTATCTCCTGAGTGCTTGAGAGTTAGTTCACTTCCTTCTCTGGAGCTGACCTTGCAAGTCCTCCTTCAAGACCGAGATCTCTGCCAGTGTTTACAACCCTCTGCTGTCTAATCAGTCAAGTAGGATGTCCTTCACTGAAGTGTTCCCAGGCAGGATGTCTCTCCCAGACGCATTCCTTGTGCTGCACAGCAAACAGGAAAGCTCTTATGTGTACATGGAAACGCACCCACAGACCACAGTGTTAGGAAGGGGGACATGAATTCCACTGATGTCCCTTTTTGGGTTGGAGACCTCACTGACGCATACTGATGGTAAAAGAACTCACTGTAGTGAGCTGTTCAGCCATATCTGGATAGACTCAGGTTCACTCTATCTGGCTGCCTGTCCACTTGCTCTTGCAAGGGAGCAAGAAAAAAACTAAAGAGCTGAGACAAAAAGCAGTCCCACCAACAGCACAGTTAAGTGTTCCCATGCCCTGCCATGCTGTGGCAGCTTTACCAACAGCAGTAGAGCAGTGGTGGTCCCCAGCTCATGTGAGTGTGGGCTGGCTGACCAGGCTCACTGCTGTGCCCCACGGCTTCCATGTCAGAGCTCACATTCACCTACAGAGCAAATTGCCGTGTGGATATATCCTAAACCTGCTCATAGAAGCATCACACTACCTTACACGAGTCAGACAGTTGAATGAAAAGCAGCATGATATCTGCTTTCATGCAGTTATCTGCCTCTGGCAGAGCACACCTCGGCAGGAACCTCTGCTGCTCCACTGTGTAGCTGTGAAGCTGAAAGTGCAGACCCTGCCCACGGGCCCGTACCTGTTTGGCTCCTCAGGATCCCTCCCCCCAGAGTGCTGCTGGCTCGTGCAGTCTGGGTGCATGGGGAGTGCAGGTGGGAATGTCCCACATCCTCTGCAAAGGTGCCAGTGCTGGTTTGGCCTGTGCCTTGGGGCTTTCTTAGTGCTGCACTTTCAAAGGCAACCAGCATGGCTTTGTTCGTGCTCTGTTCACAGCAGGAAGTATAGCTGGGTATTTGTAACTATCTATGGCACTTTCATTTGCACTTAATTGCCTTTATTTCTTCCCACTTGGCATCCATCCTGCTGTACCGCTTTGGAATGAACAACAAAAGTTTATTATAGTTGGGACTGGGCAAGGGGAGAAGCCAATGACATTAAAGCTAGCAGGCCTAATTCTACTATCTTTAATGAGGGAGGACTTTTTATTCCAACTGACTTCTTTTTCCTAAAATATTTTAATATAATTTGAGGGGACAGACCTTATAGTCCTATTCTAAACAAAGAAAACTCCATTCAAGACAGTCTCAGCTTGTGCTGTGTCTCAATGAGCTCTTCTGCCTGGAATTCAGGACAAAGATTGTTTGCCTGAACACATGGATGTTGCATTACTTATTCAAAAAGATTTTGTTTAAATAAATACAAGATTTGAATTTAGAGCAGACCACTCCTATGCTCACTGGCACATGTCAGAGTCGAAATGACTTTCGAGCTCTTCCTTTCGAGCTTTTCCTTTCAAGCTCTAAACTCTTCTTGTTTGTTTGTGGTCATGTGTGGTTTATTTTTTTAAATCAAAGAACAATTACATCGTGTATTCTTTTCTGATTTAGGATATTATCAAGTCAAATCTTGATTTCAGTCATGTTCCTTTAGTGTCTGTATCAGGAAAGATCATCAAAAAGACTGTCTTAATTTCCTCCTATTTGAATTTTTAAAAAATGTTAACTTTTATCTACTTAACTGATATTTTTAACTAATAGCAACCCTTGTTTGACAAGCATGACTCATCAGCCCTTTCCAAGTCGCTTTGGAGGAGAGACTGCTCTGAGCTTAAAGATGTTCCCAAAAGGAGCACGTGAGACCGGCTACGTACGATGCTGGCTGTTGTTTCTTCTCTTTACTTTTCTCCTTTCTTTTATCAATAATCCTGGTAACAAGCATGGAAACCTGGAACTAGGGTGGACCTCTGGGCTGTCACATCCCGTCCACTGTGTTCCATACAAACACTGTGGGAGAAACATACTGTGTATCACAGATGAGGGATGAAATTTGAAACAACACCTTTTACTGGCAGCTGGCCTGGTTCTGGCTTGTCCTGGTATAATTCGGTAATAATTTCATGGAGTCAGGTGGCATTACTCCAGCATGACACCAGTTAAAGCGAGAAAGGAAAATTCTGAAAGGGGCGTTTGTTTCCCTCTTCCTCCACAGACTTAGATGTTTTAACTATCAGTGTTGATGACAAATGAGAGAAAAGTCCCTCTGTCACAATCAGCAAGCACTCCAAATTGCATCAAACCTCTCAGAGCCAGATACCACGAAACGAGACAGCCACGAGTCCAGCAGAACACTTCTCTCTTGCTCCCACAACCTGCCTCCATCTGAGCCACTCCCTATGCTCAGCCACGCTCGGTGGCTTTTGTGTTTATTTGAGTCAGGTTTTTTTTCACTTTTTCACAAACTCCCTAATAAAGAGTCGTGTGGGGAGTCTGGTGAGCAGGAGAGGAGCACTCCTGCTGCTCCGAGTACCTACTGGAGAATACCCAAAGGTGATGTATGAGACATCTAGTGAGCGCTTTCCATGTGTGTTCTCATCTTTGCTGATTCCTATAATGCCTGTGTATAAATAGTAGCCCTCCCTTTTTATATCCTTCTCCTGCCTGATTCACTCCATGATGCAGTGTCAGTGACGTTTGACTCACTGCCATGGCGATGTTTCATAAACATTGGATTGTGACATCTGAATGAATCAGGCTGGAGGAGGAGGAAGGGCAAGCCCTGTGAGAGAGCTGCACCTGAGCCAGCCTTGGCCCCAGTCCACACATGAAAGAAATGAGCACAGGGATGTTGTGACATTCATAAGGAGCAAGAAAAGAGCAAACCCATCAGGAATAATAAAATGTGTGGAGGGCAAGTCTGCTAGGAAAATCTTCTCTGTCAGGCATGTGAGATAAAGACAGCACTGGGAGGTCTGCTAATAAACACTGAGAGAACACTGATCACTACTTTCTATTGTGAAGAAAAAAATGAGATGGATGCTGCAGCAGAACTGAGAGCCAGGTTAACAATAAGTAAAAGTTTATTTCAAGACATAAACAGAGGGAACCAGAGAAGTCAAAGAAAAAAGGAGAATGTGAAAGGCTGACCTCCAGGCTGAAAGAATTTTTTTGTTGTGTTGTGAACATGCTTCTGCTCTGACTCTGATTACACCAATTTTTAACCATCTAGTTGTAATGAGAAAATCTGGAACTACGTCTGGATGCAGGGTGGGGGGGCGGAGGGCCCTGAGTGTGACCCACAACACAGCCCGTACAAAGACCAGCTGGTTACAGGAAGACAAAGGACAAGGACAAGGATTCACTTGCTCCTTCTTGCTGGATTTGGAGCACTCTGAATAGGTCCTGCCTCTCCCTAGCTGTATGTCCTAGCCCACAGTTTTTTGTTCAAAACTGCTTATGGATAGATGGGGAGACCTCACTCTTAATAAAGGACGAAAAAATGTGTGGTGATAGTGTGCTGACATTCAGTGGTTTGGATATTCAGCTGTGACAAGGGAGATCTTTTGTCAGTGACAGAACACTGACTGCTGTTCACAGAATCACAGAATCAGCTAGGTTGGAAAAGACCTTTGAGGTCATCCGAGTCCAACCTATGACCCAACACCACCTTGTCAACCAGACCATGGAACTAAGTGCCACATCCAGTCTTTCCTTAAACACCTCCAGAGACAAAGACTCCACCACCTCTGTGGGCAGCCCAATCCAGCACTCAATCATCCTTTCTGTGAAGAGCTTCTTATGTCCAACCTAAACCTCCCCGGGTGCAGTTTAAGACTGTATCCTCCTGTCCTGTCACTGTTGCCTGGGAGAAGAGACCGACCCTCACCTGGCTGCAACCTCCTTTCAAGGAGTTGTAGAGAGTGATAAGGTCTCCCCCGAGTCTCCTTTTCCCCAGGCTAAACAACTCCAGTTCCCTCAGCCACTCCTCGCAGGACTTATGTTCCAGACCCTTCACCAGCCTTGTTGCCCTTCTCTGGACGTGCTCCAGATCTCAACATCCTTCCTGAATGGAGGGGCCCAGAACTGGACACAGGGCTCAAGGTGCCCCACCTCCTGTCAAGGCTGAGCTGCGACTCTTGTTGGGAATATAGCTCTTACCTTAGAGCAAGAAGAAGTCCTGCTCTTTTTCCCCTCTGACCATGAGATCAGAGTCCAGGTCTCTGCATGTGATAGCTCCCTGTAAACAACACTTGGGCTGTGGTCAAAAACCAAGGTCTGAATTTCTCTGTTATTTACGAATGTTTGAATTTTGCAAAGGGTCCCTGACTCATAAAAATATGAGTATACACTCACTTGTCTACCACCCGAATGATATTCAGTCAATTCGTCATCATTTATGAGGTATAGCTGGTCAAACCAGAAATCCATGCTAGAACAATCTTGAAAATAAAATGTATTAGAGTAAACACAGCAGTTGGTAAGGAGATTGCCACAGACTAAAGAATGCTTTCATTCAGACCCTCGGGATTTTCAAAAAGGAAGTCCTGTTTCCTATATTCCATGTTCCATAATTTCATCTGTTTCCATATGCAGAACAATTTTTTCTGTAAATGAAAAATAGTTTTTGAAAATACCACCTGTGCATATTTACCTTATTAATGTTTGTTTAGCTGTACAAGAAATTGTTGAACTCTCAATACAATTGTCATCTGCTTTCTCTTTATAGATTTTTGCTAGGACAAGTGCAGCAAGAACAGAATGTGTTTCTTCTCCTCTGGAGCTGGTGTTGCATGGCCTGTAGGATCCCATGCAGTTCACCCACTGCAGTGTAGCACACTTGAAATCATAGCCATCCTACTGTAGGGTATGGGAAAGGATTTGACAGTACATGTCTTTGCTCTAACAGCAATCACAAAATACTACCCAAGATACCTTCTCCTGCTGAACTATAGGAGGAGTTCTCTCCTGGTCTTCCATTATGTTTCATCTGCTGAGTGTCAGACTAGCTTCTTAAAAATATGGCAGCATTTCCTTCAAGACAGTGCTTTTTCAGTGTAGCCCATGGAAAGTGTCTCAGAAACTCACTACTTTAAGGGATAACATCTGCCTTTTGCTGATCAAAAGCTATGACTTAGTTTTTCTGAACACTGGGAGTCACTACCACTAGTGCTGGCAATTCCCATCAATTTCTTATTATCTCCCATAAATATATATTAATTTTTTCCTTTATCTTAAACAAAACTAAGCATTGTGGCCACCATATGCTCTCCTTCCACATGAGATTAAAGAATTTTATCATCACTGACATTGCATGAAGGTTCTGACACGTTTTTTTAGTCGATTAAGGCTGATACAGTCCATAGACATTTATATACTGGCTTCCCTACAGGGACTGCTGAGATTAATTCGTTGTTACTACCGTCATCCAAAGTTGGGAAATTAGTAAATAGACAAATTGGAAACACAGTTCTCAACAAGAAGTGCTTCACATTATAGCATGTGTCACCATGGCAAATGATAACAGAAGTAAACACTCGCAGGAGTGGATGCAAGAAGAGCAAACAAATGCTTGATCAGCCAGAGTTTTTTTCCCTGAAAAATCCTTATGGTCACTGTTTTTCTTACTTGTTGCTAACTAAGCGATAAATTAATTTGGAATGAGTCGTGGTGTATATACGTAGCCTGATGTTTGGTGTTATTGGTCTTGTATACAGTGTCCCAGCAGGGGCTGGGACTCTGGCCCAGACAGATCAGGGCATCTAGGCAGGGTTCAGCTCTTGAAAGGTCACTTCTTGTCTCTGTCCTGTGACATTACATGGGGAAAGAGATCTGTGTTATCTTGTAGTCTCTCTGAATATGACGAAGGCAGCGGAAAGTGATCCTCAAACATTGCATAACAGGAAAAAGCTGACTTGAAGTGCTTAATATAGTCCAGCAGACATCACGCAGCTTATTTTAAAAGATTTAGAGCACTACTTCCTGGTAAAGTAGAGATTATTCAAGAACACTAATAAGTGTCTTGCTTTCCTAGAATCATCAAGGTTGGAAGAGACCTTTAAGATCATCCAGTCCAACCATCAGCACAGCACCACCACTGTAACCCCTAAACTACTAAACCACATCACCCAGAACCAGATCCAGATTCGTCTTAAACACCTCCAGGGATGGTCACTCCACTGGGTCACTGGGCAGCCTATTCCAATGCCTGACCACCCTAAGAGGGAAAATTTTTTTCTAATATCTAATCTGCATGTTCCCTGTCTCAGCTTAAGGCCATTTCCTCTCGTCCTCTCACTGCAGGCACGGCAGAACAGACCGGCCCCCACCTGGCTACACCCTCCTTTCAAATGGTTGTAAAGAGTCATGGGGTCCCCCCTGAGCCTCCTCTTCTTGAGACTAAACAATTCCAGCTCCCTCAGCTGTTCCTCATAAGATTTGTTTTCCAGACCCTTCACGAGCCTTGTTGGCCTTTGCTGGACACACCTCAGCACCCCAGTGACCTTTTTGAAGTGACAGGCTCTGAACTGAATGAAGCACTTGAGGTGCAGCCTCACCAGTGCCCAGTACAGGATCACTGCCCTGTTCTTCCTGGCTACGCTATTCTTGATACCGGTGAAGATGCCACTGGCCTTCTTGGCTCCCTGGGCACACGCTGGCTCATGTTCAGTCACTGTCAAACAGCACCCCCAAGTCCCTTTCCGCCAAACATCTTCCCTGACACTCTTCCCCCAGCCTGTGGGACTGCGTGGGATTGTTGAAACCCAAGTGCAGGACCCAGCACTTGGCCTTGTTGAACCTCATACCATTGGCCTTGGCCCATCACTCCAGACTGTCCAGATCCCTCTGCAGAATTCTCCTGCCTTCCAGCAGATCAACGTTCACACTCGGCTTGGTGATGTCTGCAAATTTACTGAGGATGCGCTCAATCCCCACCTTGCTGTGGTGATCTAAGAATTCAAATTAAAGTTCATACAAAGAGCTAGGATCTTTCATCACCATATTGGATATAAGTCAAAAATATTTTTTTCTATATGTGGACCCTTCTTTGGATATAAAATACAAGCCAGGTAGAGCATATAAATCTCCTACATATTTCTGGTCATGCAGAAGGGTAATGTGAACCTTATCAATGAGAGCTATGAGCTCAGAGCTGGTTTTAACTCATAAAAACTTTACCTTGAAGAAAATATTCTGCTTTCCTGAGATAAGTAGTCAGGACTATATATATGCCACTACTATTTGAGATTGGACAATTCAGTTTTTGAATTCATCAGGAGAGATGGGGAAAAAAAGCAACTTTCGAAGAGGCAATTATTCTAAAGGCTGTTGCATAGGATATTATGCAGCAATTTGGTTTGGAAGCATTTCACAAATGTGGAGAAAGCTTTGCTGTACCTTGTAGACAGGCTTTTGTAATTTTGATAAATTTGTTATGTGATATAGCTTGATTCCAGTGCTTTCAGAAGGCCAGTCATCCTGGGGGAAAATGTGGTGATCAGTTTTTCAAATCACCTCTGATTTCTTGTAAGGGAGATGAAGACCCACACAAGGACCACAGCACCACGCTGTTTCTGATCACCTCCATGCCTGATACTAACTCCCATCTCTCTGGCTCAGCAGCTGAACACCAGCACAATCAGTACACTCCTGCCAGGTTTGTCACCCCTTTGGGGACTGTCCTTCCCCCAGCTGGAGGCTTGTGCCCTTTTTGGAGGACATCTGGGTTACAGCAACTGGATAATAACCAGGAAGATTCAGTCTCCAGATTATTTCTGGGTGCCAGCCAAAACTTAAAAAGATATAGGTATTTGGCCAGATTCTCACTTGCGTTCACATCCTTTTATTCCGTTGTTATTTCACTTTATACTGTCGGGTGATGCAAATGGGAATCAGGCCCTTGGCCATTATAAATCTACAGAATACATCAAAACATGGGGAATGGTAACCGGAGGCCTTGGCAATTAGTGCTGTGAGTCTGTAATCTGTTTCTTTGTTCATACATCACAGTCTGTGATTCTTCAGATCCTGTCCAAACAACACCTCAGACAAGCATTTCTCTTGACACAAGTTTGTATTTGTGATCTAAAATTTATAAGGAGGCTGCTGAGTTTCAATGTGACTCTTCTCCATATAGTCTTTAATCTCAATTCTGTTCTTTATACTTCCAAAATATCTAAACCTGGAGTATATCCACATAAGGGATTGCATTTATATATATTGTGCTTAACTCCCTATTGCTCTCTCCCAAAGCCCTGAATACACAGGTGTGACTGAACACCTGGCATGATTTTAAATTCTTGCTTTAATTACCCTAACCTTGTAAATATTCAATGTGGCATCTTTCTGCTCGTTTTTTAATATGATGTCTGTCTTTTCAATACTTTCAAAGACACTAGAGTCCATGCAATAGTATCAGAAATCCTCTTACCACAGCTGGAAAAAGCAGTGTTTTTCCAAGTTAGAGAAAAATGTCTTTGGGACACAATAATGTGAAATCCAAAGGGAATTAAAATACACAATCACAGACTGGGTAAGGTTAGAAGGGACCACACTGGGTCATCATAGAATGGTTTGGGCTGGAAGGGACCTTAAAGATCATCTAGTTCCAACTCCTATGCCGTAGGCAAGGACACCTTCCACTAGACCAGATTGCTCAGAGCCTCACCCAATCTGGCCTTGAACACTTCCAGGGAAGGATCATCCACAACTTTTCCAGGCAGCCTGTTCCAGTGCCTCACCACCCTCGCACCAAAGAATTTCTTCCTAATATCTAATTAAACTCACCCTTTTTCAGTTTAAACCCATCACCCCTTGTCCTGTCACTACACACCCTTGTAAAAAGTCTCTTTCCCTCTTTCTCATAAGCTCCCTTCAAGTACTGGAAAGCCACAATTGTGTCATCCCAATGCCTTCTTTTTTCCAGACTGAACAATCCCAATTTTCCTGGCCTTTCTGCCTAGGAGAGGTTCTCCATCCGTCTGATCAACTTGGTGGCCTCCTCTGGACTCACTCCAACAGGTTCATGTCCTTCGTGTGCTGGGGACCCCAGAGCTGGGTGCAGCACTTGAGATGTGATCTCATCAGAATGAAGTAGAGAGGCAGAATCACCTCCCTCTACCTTCTGGCCACTGGGTTGGTCAGGCAGGACTCGTCCTTGGTGAAGCTGTTCTGGCTGTCCTGAATCACCTCCCTGTTATCCATGTGCTTTAGCACAACTTCTAGGAGGATCTGCTCCGTGATCTTCCCAGGTACAGAGGTGAGGCTGATGGGTTGGTAGTTCCCAGGGTCCCCCTTTCTACCATTTTTTAAGATGGGTACTATGTTTCCACTTTTCCAGTTGTATGGGACTTCGGTTGGAACTTTTTGGATATCATGGAGATTGGCTTGGCAACTACATCAGCTAATTCCCTCAGGACTCTGGCAGGCGTCTTGTTGGGTCTCATAGACTTCTGTACATTCAGGTTCCTCAGGTTCCTCACAAACCTGATATTTTCTTACAGTGGGAAGCACTTTGCTCCCCCAATCTCCATCCTGTTGTCCATCCACTTGAGAGGTGTGGGAAGAGAGGTTGTCATTGAAGACTGAGGCAAAAAGGTTACAAAGTACCTCAGCCTTCTCCTCATGGCTTGTTACCAATTTTCCAGCATTTTTTTGTCAGAGGTGATACTTCTTTTCCCTTCCTTTTCTGGTTAACATACGTGTAGAAGCCCTTCTTTGGCATGCCTTGCCAAGTTCGTTTCCAGCTTTGCCTCACCTTCCTGACTTTATCCCTATGCAATTTCATTCTTGTACTCTTCCCAGGTTACCTGTCCATGTTGTTACTGCCTGTGCTTTTGTTTCTTTCCCTTTAGTTTGACCAGCAGTTCCTTATTCAGACATTCCCTCTCTCGCCTTTCTTGCCCAATTTCCTGCCCCAGGGGATTGCCAGCCCTTGTGATGGAAGACTTTCTTAAAGATCTGCCAGCTCTGTTCCACTCCCTTGTCCCTGAGGGCAGTCTCCCAGGGGATCTCATTGACTATGTCCTTGAAGAGCTGGAAGTTTCCTTTCCTAAGGTTCAGTGGCTTAACTTCTTGCCTGACCCACATCCCTCAGGATGCAAATTCCACAAATGCATGATCACTGTAGAAGCCTTGTAGAAGAAATTGTTGGTTGGCCTCTCTTGATCAGGCAGCCTGCAGCAGACACCAAACACCAGATTCCCTTTGTTTCTTTGGTTTCTGATTCTTACCCACAGGCTTTTGGCTTTTGGCTGTTCTTCAGAGACAACTCTTCACACTCAATCCACCTCTGGATGTAGGTATTCTGTCCCCCCACTTCTTTTTCTTTCTTTCCTGAGCAGCCTGCAGCCATCGACAGCCACACTCCAGTTATGATCACAACTCTTGAATATCTCCAGTGAGAGAGACCACAACCTCTCTGGGCAATCTGTTCCAGTGTGTGGTGACTTGCACAATGGAGTTCTTCCACATGTCCAGGTGGAACATTCTGTGCATCAAGTTCTGCCTGTTCCTCTTGTCCTACTGCTCAACCACCGAGCAGAGCCTGGCTCTGTCCTCTTCACACCCTCCCTTCAGATGCTGACAGACATTGATAAGGTCCTCTTTTGGTTGTCTCTCCTCAAGGCTGAACAGACCCACCTCCCTCGGCCTATCCTTGTAAGAGAGATGCTCCAGTCTCTTAAGAATCTCTGTAGCCTGTGCTGGACCTGCTCCAGGAGCTGCATGTCTCTCTTGTATTGAGGAGACCACAAATGGATGCTGCACTCCAGGTGTGGCTTCACCAGGGCAGAGAAGAGGGGCAGCCTTGACCTGCTGGTGATGTTCTTCCTGATGCACCCCAGGATACCACTGGCCTTCTTGGCCTTCTTCAGCACAATGCTGGCTCATGGACATCTTATTGTCCACCAGTACCCCAAGGTCCTTTTCCACAAAGCTGCGTTCCAACACAGTTTAAATGAAAACTGTCTTGGCCTGTTAACCACACACCAGGAAAACAGCTGACATGTCTTAGCATTGTATTTCAGTGCAGTATCACCTTGACTTTGTGCTTGTTCATACCCTACACACTATTAAGTTATGCTGTAAATTAAAAGCCATATTCTTTCCCATCTTTAACACCTCTCTAAAGTCAGCAAAGCTTACTGCTTTTTTTCTAGTGATATTTGCGCCTAAATACAATTCAGAGCAGCTGGCAGGCTGTTCTAGATGTTCTCATATAGTCTCTGACAGAGCCAGGGTGGTTTGCTGTTGCTTGCAGGACTCTAACTGCTCACCTTGCCATGCTCTTTACCACTGAAATAAACTTAGGACAATCAAGAAAAAACAATTTAAGGATGAGCTAAGACAATTTTATATTTATTGAAGTCTTTTTGCAATGGGGAGGATAATCCTTGTCTTTCTCTACATCTTGGGAAGGGCAGGAGATCTTCAAAAACAGGAAGACTGTGGCCCTTCAGACTTGAGACCACAGGTACCCACGTAAGCAGCCATCTGCAGGTCCCTCTACAGTGTGTCCCAGCGCTGCAGTGTTTGGGTCACCTGGATATACTGGTTTTTCTCTTCCTTCTGCAACTGGCACTTCTGGAGTCATAAACTGTGGATTCATCCCTACCCAAATGGGAGGACCGCACAGTGGTGATCGTGACCTGGACACTGTGTCTTCCGATGCTGAAATCCCCTAACTCCCTTTAGGACACTGTCTTGACCAGCTGAGAGCAGTTTCACTTCATGCCCATTCCCACTGTGAATGTAATGCTGCCCTTGAGCAGGTCCAAGCACAATCCAGATGGTATGGGATGGCATACCTCCTTCTGGACATCTCTAACACACGTTTCCCAGAATGCAGATCTCCCTGCATCACTAGGAATTTAGGTCTTGGAAGGCTTTGTTGCTGGGGAATATCTCTGATTACAAACTAACCTGCTGCAGCTCCTGAAGGCAGGCTGGTGTGCTCCCAGGAGGCAGGAACACGTCACAGCTGGGAGAGAGCGGTGGAAGGAATTCGCATTCACAGAGCATGTGAATGGAGCCTTTGTTGGGATTTGGGTAGGAATTCCAAACCCCAGGTCAGCAGACCTCAACAGCATTAGGATCCTGAACTAAACCCCATTGGAATAAATGGTAGTCTTTGCTGTATTTTGGGGTTTTTAAAGCGTTTGGTTAACTTCTCTGTGTCAACACTTATCCAGGAGCAACCTTCCTATCTCCTCACAGCAGAAAGGATTTCTTTTTTGCTGCTCCTCATTGTTGCCAGATGAGAACATTGGATTCATCTCTCTCACTAAGGGCCACAGAGAAGCCAAGTCATTTGAAAGGGAAAAGCAAAATAACTTGCACAAAAAAAGTTTTTAATTATAAAAAGATTTTGAAGTATTGCATAAAGAATCGTTAATTGTTGCTGCATCAATTACGTGATATTATAGCTGTACAGAGGTTGTTTGCTGTCATTTTGAGTCTATGGTAGGCTATTTGCTCTGGGTGCTTTCCTTTTCTTTTTGTTCCCCCTCTTCTCTTAGAAGAAGTAAATTAAACTACCTCAAGAAGAGGAATTTTTCTATTTCCTGTTAATTTTCTTCTTCCTTTTATTTTTCCTTTTAGGACAGAGAATTCTAATGATCATGTTTGACCCTGTACATCCTCCCACCTGCTCCCTACAAAGCTTCTGCCAAAAAATCTGTTTTGTAACCCGAAGTAGTAACTCCTCATGAATTAAATCAGAACAGAAGTTATGGTGTCTCTGCCTCCCCTGATTTGGACTGTATTTTTCTATGTATAACACTTTTTCTTCCAGAGGACGCAGCAGAAGTTGACATTACCTGAGGAAGACGGGGCTGCTCCAAACAGCAGCTGCAAGGAAGTGCAAAATGGTGAGACATGGCAAAATGACGAGACATGGCAAAATCTTATTGATTCTTTCTCTCTGCCCAGGCGCAGCAAATGTCACATCTTCTATATTCCCTGCTTGTCTCAGGAGCAAAATTCATAAGATAATTTAGACTGTACGATGCTCTCTATTGTATGTTCAGGGCTAATGGCATGGGGGTGCTCATCTCAGCCAGCCAAGAAATGCAGCTTTCAAAGGTCAGAATCAAAGGGGCAGTATCACTGAACGGAAGAAATAGATGGGTTTACTAGAAGGATCTTTGAATTTTGAAGTGTCTTCTAAACCACTCGCATTTATCTTTGACCTGTGGGTGTATTCACATAGCCATAAAGGGATACTTGAGAAAAGTGTCAAGCTGAATTTAAACACTTTTAAAATTGAAAATTAACCGAATGGTCCCAAAGCATTTAAGAAACCAGCCAACTGGGCGCTTTTCTATTTCTTTCTCCACCTGGCTTGATGCAAGTGGTACTGGTTTAATTTTTCACTGAGAAGTTCTAATCCCTGTAAGACACATATTCCCGCACAGGATAGTCAGGAGGCATAGACTGACTGATGTCTCCAGCTACTTATTTATGTTTGTGCCTGTCTAAGGGGCTGAATAACTCCCAAAGAGTTCTGCGTAGCCTCAGAGTGAAGACGCCTGAAGTGTCCCTGGCAGCACCCTTTCAATGGTGGCAACCTTATGAGACCACTTCCTCTTTTGATCTGTCACAAAGCAGGTTCTCTAGAGAAGAAGGAAGAGTTTTTACTTTGTTGTTAGTTTTATCCAATTCAAATCTTCCTGCACTTCTGCACTGAATCTCTCTGGGCTCTAATTTACTGGAAAAATTGTCATCCGTTTTATTCATTGTCTAGCTTAAAAATTTATCACAAGTGCAAAGGTGATTTTTGTTCCCAAAAACCTTCCTTGGCTCAAAGAGCTGAGCCATTGTCAAGGTGAAGGTGATTGTAAGGCACTCATCACAAAACAGCCCCACCAGGGCCTAAACCAGAACATTTTCAGCATTGGTTCATAGCACAAATCATTCTGAGTACCATATACACGTCTGTTCCAAACTGTCTGAAACATGGTGCTTATCTGAAAGAAGAAGCAAAGGGATATTTTCTTTCCGTATTGATTTGTCAAACTGTTCCACATGAATTAAGATTAGTTTGATATCAGGCTTGATGGAAAAAAACAAGAAATTAATATTAAGCATTTTGCTTTTTTAAGACAGCTCTCCTGTATTATATACTGCCAAGCAAGCTGCAGAAATTTGGTCTGGGCAAAACCATGGTATGTCTTTAGATAAAAATCTGTGCTCAGAAAATGATTGGCAACAGCTTGCTGTCAATGTGCATCAGCGAGGTTACAAACTTTTGTCTGTTGTGAATCTGGGGCTATTCAGCGTTTTCATAGACTATTGTACTCTGTTTGGAAGCCATCTACCGAATTTGTAGTTAATTAATAATAACAGCCATATTGTTGCACGGACAGCTGTTAACCAGCAAACAGTTGCATTGCTGGCTGGGAGGCAATTCTGCTGTGGGGGATTCTGCTGTGTCCCCACATGTGCTGGCATGAGCTCAGAGGACTCTCTGAGGTACAAATTCTCTGCAGGAGAGTGTGGCAGTAACAAACAATAAAAATGGGTTACAAATTCACTGATAATGGAACTTTCACAATCCTGTACTCTCTTACTGCTCCGATCTTATTTTTCTCTTCCAAGGATGCTTTATGCTGTTGGCAGGAATGACAGTGATTGCCCAGTACTCCAGCATCTTTCAACTTTGCATCCTGGAAACTTCTGCCTTCCCAGAGACACCCTCCTTTGTTGCTTTGGTCCCATCATGTATTATTCTCTTCTCTCATAATACCTGTTTTCTTCTACTTTGTCACTCCTTGTCTTAAATAATATCTAAATTACATAGTTATTTTGGCTTGGTTTTTCTTTTTATTTTTCTTTTTTTTTTCCTTTTTAAAAACTTTTTGATATTATGGATTGCTTTTTGTTCAGGCTTCTGAAATAGTTGACAAAACACCTTCTCCCTGTGGGCTTTTCATGCTGGCATAAGGCCAAAAAATCTAGGAAGTACCAGTCTGCCTTATAAGAGGTGCAGTTTTGTGTCTTCATTATTTGGTAGCAGAAGTTTCAAAGAGATAGGGCTAGACTCTAAAGAGGATTTAGACATTGCAATTGAATGGCATTTTATTTTAGGTACCCCGATACATTTAAGGTGAGCAACACACAGTAAAAGCAATTTCAGAGATTTCTACATATGCGTGGGAAAATTTCCAAGACCAAAACTGAGAGTACAGAAGCCTAGCTGATTTTGGAAGAATGTTAGAATGGCCAGCATGTAACATGTTGAGCTGATTGGCATAATTCAACCTTGCTTGCTCTCCACTGCTTTCTCAGTCCAGTGCTGGGGTCTCTTACTTACAGGGAGTACAATATGAGCAGCCAAGTCCTGCCATAAACCATCAGCTCAAATAATCTTTTCTTCCGAGAAGGAAAACGCTGATATCCCTTCATGTCGGGAAGTAGACTACCTGATTTACTCAGGTAATCTCCACTTCTGTAAGCATGCAGACAACTGGGAAAAGGATCATACTTCTTAAATAGTTATTAGATGTGGAAATGTCTCCTAACCCCTTCTTTTGTCAAACCAACTAATTTTAGGAAACTTTCTCCTGTCTTTCTAAAATACTCCATAAATATGAGATTACAGACATTCATATAATCCTGGTAAAGTTGTTCTAGTCTTGTATGGATTGCTTAGCTGTTTTGGGAACCAGAAGGTGAGATTTTGTGGTTTTGTATTTTTCCTAAAAGATTCTGCTTAATGTTTTCCTGAATAGTCACCAGGAAGGGGCCAGAGGCCCTGTTCATGCACAAATCTGATGATATTATACCAAGTCACTGGAGCAGGGACTAAACTATTTCCATGGCACCTGGTAAATGGGCCAAATGCAACACTACATTAACTTACTTACTCCCACATGCATATTTAGTCCTCAGCAAATGAATGTTCAAGTGGAATAGCCTGGGCAGAGGAAAGTCCTGCATCAAGTTCCTACAGCCATTTACATTGAGGCATGTCAAATATTTTTTTTTTTCATCAGAGCACATATTTTTGCTTTCCCGACTCCCATATTCTGGATAAGGGCATGAACTGCTGAATATATGGATCATGGATCTGATTTGTCTGCCCTCTGAGGCTGGTAAAAGAACGATTCTTCTTCTGATGTTCTTTGGGCTTACATGAGAGGTAAATGCCACGTAGGTTGTAGGTGTGAACAAAGCATAACCTTATGTATCCCTGGTAGGTCAGCAAGAGAGACTATAGATGTCAACAGGGCTCTGCTGGGATGTTCCAAATATCAGAAACCTCCAGGACAAGACACCAGGATCACCTATGAGTCTTCCATGCAGTATTTATGCTCCATATTGAATAAATACATTTTTTAAAAAATCTGATTCTGGCATCATTAGCACTTATTCCACCCTATTTTCCCCAAATTAATTCTTTGGGCTATATTGAAGTTATGGGAAATGAGACATTTGTCATACTTAAATGGAATACAAATAAGGAAAGAAGGTTGAAAACAGTGCAAAATTTGCTTTGGTGGGGGTGAGTTGTGTTACTGGCCATTAGTATACTTCAGGGAGATCAGTTTTTTGGTCCTGCTACCAACAAACAAACAAACTGTGACGAGTTCATTAAAGAATTCTACTGGCTGTCATGGGAGAGGAAGGAGGTAGAACAGAGCCTTTTTCCATCATTAGTTTCTATGATGACAAATATTTTACAATAGAACTTCACAAAGCCAATCATTCTAAGTGATGCACTCTCAAAGGAGTGATCTCTCTGTCCTATTCTTGATTGCTTTGTGTTAGAGTTCAACCGATGCTTCATAGCTATGGGGTGAAAGCTGGACGTGTCACCCAGGGATGTTTCCTTTCCATGCTGGGAAATGAGGCATAAGCCAAGAGAGACAACTCTCACCCCATCTCCCTGCTTGGATGCCTTTTCCTTCCTCCTTGTAACCCAGGCAACAAGGGCTGTGCTTGACACTTCAACTTCTTGCTATTTTTCACTCCTCTGAGCCCAGATTTGCGGCTTTCCTTGCTCTGTCCATTTGAAGGAAAAGTGGAATCTAGGGTAGTGGTAAAGCTCATCACAAATTTTACATACATTTCATTGTTTTTTGCACTGTAGTCTTCAGTTCAACCTGGAGGAACTTAGATACCTTTGAAACCTCTGCCTTTCTATTAAATTTACTTGAAATTGGCAATGGGTTCAAAATTGAGAAGAGAGATAAGGAGTGTTATAGTATCAGCCTTTTCTCTTATGAAACTGCACTTGGAAAAATAAATGTAACTAGAAAGAAGTAGTCTAATTTGGTTTTTTCCTAGTACTTGTTCTGTTGCAAACAGATGGCAATTGTTGCATATTGTTTGAAAAGTCTCTTATTTTATGAAGTACATATAATTTATATGGCAAACAAAATTATGTGCTAACATATTTGTGTGACATTTTCTGTCCTCTTTTTTAAAATCCAAAAAATAGCATGTATTTAAAATTCTTCAATTAAAAAAAGTGAGAGCACAGATAAAAAAACTCACAGAAACCCTGAAGAAATTTTTTTTATAATTTTCATATGATTTTCTAGCAACTAGGAAGGCAGGAAATTACTTGAGATAGAGCCTTCACCTTCTGTGCCTGACTCCTCCCAGGGTTTGAATCCCTCATAACATCTCTGGAGCTCACCCATATGAGAAACAGCTGCAGTGTAACTGTGCAAATTCTGCACTCTCTCTAGCTGGGAAGTGTGTTTTTGTTAACTGCTTGGGGAATAGGAACAAGAAAATTCACCATTTTAGCTATTGTTTTTAAAATGCAGTATGGGAGTAGTTTAACTCATGAAAATACAAGGAAGTATGTAAAATTTCATATTGTACTCAATGTGGACATGGTAAGAGTTTTTTAAATGTTCAGTACATGTTCAGTATATGTTTAAATGTTCAGAGTATTAATGGGTGAATATGGGCAAGCTGTGCATTGACTAAGACATGAATGCAGAAGATGGCAATGAAAACCTAACTCTCAAATTCTATGGTTTCACAGCTTGCCTTGAGAGTAACACTTAAATAAAGTAAGAGGCACTTCAAAAATGCCTGACCAGAAAAGGCTTTCTTATCCAGGAAGGACAGTTCTATGACATTGCTGGTAATAAAGCTGATAACAATTTTAGCAACACAAAGGTAGGGGTTTTAAGGACTAGATGCTTAGATAGGATTAGTAGAGCTCCCTCAACAGTTTTAAAAGCATATTCCTACAGTAATTCTTCTTATGGAAGTTGTCTGAAAGAAGATATTGAAATGCTGGAAGATCCCCTTCAAGTGTTTGATGGACCGATCAATGAATAACTGCTTTCAATGAGCTTGTTTGCTTTGACTATACCAGTGATAATTTTTGTGAGAGAGTCCTGAAAATGGCAGCTGAAGACTGTGGGAATTGGTCACTCTTTTAAAGCTGTGGAAGCAAAGAAAGGAGAAGATGGTTGGACATTTTATGTGCTTGGTGCCCTTTCTAGGGACATAAGGGTCTGATATTTTTCTCGAATCCAAATGAAATGTATTGTCAATTCCACTGTTCTTATCCTAAATACAAAAATGTCCAGATTGTTGTATTTATTTCTATACTTACAGTTTTAGTAAAACCTGTTTATAATCTAGGGCTAGAAATACATCTACAAATTCATAAGCCCTGTAAGTTTTCTTTCTTGTAAATGGTGTGTTTGTGACTCACAGAATTTGCTGATTTTATATCCTCATCTCTTTTAGCTGCTTTTCTCCATGCTTTCTAGGTTCTTGATCTTGCACCCATTTCTGTGCCCATTTCAAGACTCAGCTTGTCACAGCAAGGAGGCTCCAAATCTATCCCTTAACAGAGCAGACAACACTCTACTCCTGAGCAGTCCAGAAGATCCCTATGGAAAAGGTGACAATGATTTTGGGTGGTTTCAGACACCTAATTGCTGTGGTGTGGTTCTTCCACTGCGTGTGTCACCCAAAGGTTTGTGAGCTGTGTGCAGCCTGGCAGGCTGTGGGTGACTGCACTTTGCTGGTGCCCCTGGATCGTGGGAAACCAAATTATTAGCAAGTCTGTCACAGTGAACCCGAGTCAGACCCTGTAAACCTCTAAAATTATTACTGAGGTTTGTGCCTGCCTTGTTCAGTGTTCAAGGAAAATACCAGATACCAGCAGGATGCATTTCTGTATCTTGAAACCAAATTTTCAGGGGGAAGGAGCACTGGGTACTTAACTGCTTGATAAAGAGATGAGTGAAACGTTTTCTCAAGAAATGAAAGGAGAGATGGGAAAGGGGAAATCAGCAGGCTGACAGTTCCCTAGTTAACCAGCCCTTGCACAAATATCTATCTATATATATATGTATATATGTCTACATTTATCTGCATATATCTACACATATCTGCATATATCTATATCTATCTCTCTCTATATATATATATTTATATGGAAAAGGATACATTAAAAGATAATAACTAACTGGATCTGCCATAATGAGGACTCAGGAGGAGAGGCTGCATTTATAAGAGAAACTGGATTAGACATGAAATTTAAATAGAAGCAAGAGACTGTTAATCTTTTCCCATTATTGGCAGTAATCCCTCAAGTGAAGGACATAAAGACAAATCATCCCAAATTGAGGGGAGGATCAAAAGTCTCTAATGTGACCAGTTTTGCTAACTCATGAGTGCTTTGTTGACCTCAATTACAAAACAGAAGCGCATAAAACCTAGAAACTACATCAGGCAAAAGATACAAAATAAAAAGGAAGGGAGAGACAAAACCAGAAAGGCACAAAACTGAGATGTAACTAGCAAGCGGCATAAGGAATCATTCTATATGCCCACTGGGAGCAGAGCAAAGACAAAGCAAGGGTAATTCCACTACCCCACAGAGGGAGGTATAGACATGGTCACCACTGAGAGGTCAGCTGAAAGGGAAAATCACTAATAATAGCAAATGTTGGAGCCAATAGCAAAGCAGGAGGAGGAGGGAAAATTCTAGGCCTGGAGATGATTGAAAATAGTATCACAATGGTTAGGAAAACACAGAAAAAAATCCCAAACCCAAACCATGTAGCCAAATATAGAGATTATGTTTAGAACAGAAAAGAAAATAGACCAAAAAATTGTGGACCAGTCAACTGAAGTTGATATCCTAGAAAAATTCTGGGAAAAAATGATCCAAGCATTTGTAAAAACTTAGAAATATGAAGTCAGAATGATTGACAACTATACAAATTCACTGGGAACTAGAGATTTTAAACACAGCATTTCACTTTTGTTTCCTCAACAAACAGGCCTGGTTGACTTCAGTAAAGTTTTGACTACTTCAAAAGCAATGTAAAAATGCATTCTTTGTGAAAGAGCTACAGAGTGGATGGCAAACTGGTTATAAAATGGCACCATAGAAAATATTGCAAATTGTTCACTATTAGGATGCAAGGCTGCCATGAAATGGTACCTGCAGGAGTCTGTTCTGTGTCTATTTCTATTTGATATTTGCATTAATGACACAGGTGACAAAACAGAGTCTAAACTTAATAAATCTGCAGAGGACATGATGCTTCAACAATCCAAAAATCTCCAAATAATGAAAAACTGAGGGGCAATTTCCAAATGGTATATTTCCATTGAGATGGTCTCTTGCAGATAAAAAGCTGATGGGAACAACTCATTAGCTGGTGGCTCTTAAGAAAAGGGTCTGAAGCTATGAAAGGTCACAAACCTTCTACAATTAAAAAGTTTCATGCTATTGCAAAGCACATCAAACACTACCTTAGGCTGTGCAAAGAATGTGAACAGCCTGTAGACTCATGAAGTAATCCTTCTGCTGTACTCAGCACTGATAAGACCTCAGCTGGAATGATGTACTCCGTTTGAAGCTCCTCACTTTTATAATTTGAGCAGTTCAGAGATATTAAAGTTCTAAAAAAACATAATTTATGAGAGAAATGGGAAAAAATACTATTAAGCATGAAGAAAAAAGGGTTGAGGAGGAGCAAGGAAAGGAAAGTTCCAACTTCTGAGATACAAACTGAGATTACTTGCCAAAAGAGATAGTGGAGTTTCCATCATGCAAGGATTTTAAGTATTCTTAGTCAGATGTGCCAGGAAAGCCCAAGAGATAACTGATGCATTTATTCCAGTGACAAATGAACAAAATGGCCTGTTGGGATCCCTTCCACAATCAAGCTGCAGGTAAACTTGGAAATTCACTGATGACGTCCTTTTGTTTTGTAGATCTGGAAACTGGCTGAGCATTGAGAACAAGGAAAAAATCATGACTAATTTAGTCCTGAGGAAAAATTATCCTGATTTTTTTGGATGTGCTCATAGCTTGCAATTGACTATCGTGTCAAATGAAACCTTTTCAGTAAGCTGAAAAATCACCATTCTGCAGCCAGTCTGTACTGCATTCATGAGTGTTAGCAAATCAGAAGTGAGCTGGTGGAGGAGATAATGTTAGACTTTGTTACTCTTAATATTTTAGTCTTTACTGATCTCCAGTTCTTTAGGATTTTGATTTTTCTTTTTTTTTTCAAAATTTTTGAGTAACTTTTTAAAAAATCTTGAATGGGTAACATTGGGTTGAAAAAGTTACCCAGCTGGGTAACTTTTCCTGCTGGAGCAGTAATTCCTTTATGTCTTTCCATGTACATAACAATGTAATTTAGAACATCAATACAGAAAGATGACAGTTCTGTTGGCCAAATTATCCTACTTCTATTCTCTCCCTTATGAAACTTCCTGGCCAGTTCACTCTCACTTGGGAGCCTGGAAACATGGCAGATGCAAGACACCAATAGTGCACAGGTCGCTTGCCCCAGTGCCTTCCACATTTCTGCAAGGATGCACTATGGGCTCTCTGCAACCTAGTCCAGCCCTTCTGTCTGCAGAAAACACAAACACAGACCTTATTTCTAGGCTTCCCAGCTGTATTATTGTATGAAAAGGCGTGAATCCAGAGCTAGTTACTTCTCAGGTAAATGAAGTGAAATTCTGGCTTTATTGAAAGACAATGCAATTTTTGTCTTGACAGCTAAAGGATCAGAATAAAATAATTTCTTCTCTTTTATAATTCAAATGCCCTTTTAAATATTGTTTCTACGGAGGGAACAGGTTTTTTTATTTAATTCAGTGGGATTATTCATTTTACATTACTCTAACACAGCCCAGGGTTTTCAGTCAAAATGTGGAAGATGGCTTCTGTCCCAAAGGCTTTTCAGTCAAAAGGACAGAAATACACAAGTGGGAAAAGAATATGTGCAGGGGAAAAAGAGTCACTCACAACTAAAAGAACCGGAGTAGAGATAGGTGAATATCTAGCTGACTGTATCCTGATAATTACTAACAATTATTATAGTCATTAATTTTCAATGAATTCTCTAATTGCATTTAACATTCCTAATACTCTTATTTCATTTTGCCTAATTGACCGCTAGAATGAGATCCATTGAATTTGTTTATTTAATTCCAGAAATCCTAATTCGCCCTTGGATTTTATCAGACCCACCTTGCCATTTCTATTTCATATGTTTTGCCTTTCTTTTCAATAGCTTTTGATCCTTACCTACCACCTAAGGGGATTTTTTTCTGACTAGCTGTGAGGAATTCTCATTATCCCAACTTCTCTATTACTATAAAAGCACCCTTAACCTGGGGCAACTTGGAGTAAAATAAAATAGGGAACGTATTTACAAATTGAAATAGAAACGACATTGTTGTAAATGTCTTGGGAGGTGTGAAAGTGAATGAAGATAAAACTATGTATCCTGCACACCCTAACACTTCAAGTACCTTAGAAGTCTCTTTGCAGCTGAAAACCATTAAGATATTATTTAGCTTTCTATATGTGGAGCTACCTCTCAAATAACTCCATTTTTGCTTTCTTAGAAGATGATGTCACCTTGGAATCATGTTTTCCTTTAAGTATCATGTTTGGGGATCTCTTCAGAATCAGAATTTATTTCCTTCTCCTTATTAAGCATTTATTTATTACCAATTCATATTAACAATGCCCTGAAACACTGTCTTCCACCTTCAGCATTGGAAATGCAATGTCCTTTTGGCTAAGGACTGCTTCTTTGGCTACAACCGAAATTGCTGGTCGATTAGTTGTGAGGTCAACCTCTCTTAGGTGGGGCAATTTGAAAATCCCAAGGTACTATTTTTTTCACTTAGAGCAAAGTGTAGATTGCATATAAAAGCAGAATTTGCTAATCATGCTTTGTGAAATGATGCAATTGTGATGACAGTATGCAGAATTTTATTGCCTCTTGTTTCAGACCAGCTTTCATGTAAAGAAGACCAGCTTGAGTCAATCATAATTTTGGCATAATTGCCCTTTAGCCCTCTCTGGGAGAGGTTTGTTCTCTGTCCTGTTTCTTCAACTACTACTTTTGATGGCAGAACCTCCTCAAAGAATCCTTCCCCCTCCCTTTTGTCTACACAGTTCCACAAATACGTGCTTGAGGCCCTGAGACATATGGTTTTCTCTGTGCCTGGCACAGCTTTACAGGCTGCCTACAGGGTCACGTGCATTTGGAAGTCCCTAAGGCAGACAGGAAAACATATCAAAGATTAATTGATAGTAATGGAGCTGTCTAGGTAAGATCCCAGTTCTGACAAGATCCACAGACATCAGTGTGTGTCATAGGGGGTTTTTCCAAAGTATTTGCACCAAGCATTGTGAGCACAGAGAAGATACAGGAAGCTAACTGTAATCTCCATAATTCACCCCAATGCCCACTGTCATTACTCCATAGTCTGTTGAATAAGGTTTAATGTCTGTGGCTTTTTCAGGCTTTATCAGGCAGATATAACTTAAATCTTCCATCTGTCAGTGAAGTGCATTTTGTTAAACAATTAATTAAAAAAGAATTCTGTTCCTGGGTAAAGAAGCCAGTCTCTTTTTTGGATAGGCACAGTTTCAAGGGAGGGGATAGGATTCACTTTTCTCCAGGCCTACCTTCAGCCCAGGGGTTAGTGCACCTTTTCTGGGAGACAGAAGAAGTGAATTCTGAAAGCCAAAATAACATATTGCTGAGATGTCAAAGTGCCTGAGTGAGATTACTACCTTGAAAAGGCAGCAAAACCTGTCTTCATGGCAGAAAGGGTTGGCTGTGGCTGTGCTGAATATGTGTTGTGGGTAGAGTGGGAGCTTCATAGAAAGTTTATTAAAGAAACTCTCCTCTTGAGTCACAAGGTGCAGAAAGGACCCCTTTGCTTTCTAAACTCCTCAGAGAGGAGCCTGGGTGAAACTGGATCCAGTCTTAGCATCAGACTTTGTCAATGGTTTATGTCTAAAGGATTACACAGGTCTAATAGAACCTTTATACAATTTTGTCCACAGGACTCAGGATGGCAAACCTAATCTATTTATATAAATATATTAAATTATTTAATTGATAATAATTATAAAGATTAGGGAAAAAAGAGCTTAATCAGAATTATTTGCTATGCAGTATGCATAGCTATGACTACTAGTACAATGCACTATTTTTGAAGCAATATTGAAGCAATTATATTAAAGCTAGCAAGAAAATTATTAAGGAGAGCTTGACGTTACTCACCCCCATACCAACAACCACGGGCAAATACCTTTTGCTCAGCCTCGAGGAGTAACCTTGAGGGGTGTTCCCACTCAGGGAAGGATCTTTACACACCTTGGGGTGAAATGTTAGACGTCCTCTCTGTGCAAAAGTGGGACTGGTTTTTTGGAGTATAAAGTGATTAACTGTCAGTCATATGAATTTTTTAGATTACATGATATCACACTTAATCAGAAAAATATGCTTTGTGCTAAAAGAGGTGTTAGGAGCTTTTTAGCTTATTTTGCTCCACACTCCTGGCTCTCGGTTCTGTGTCAGGGCTGGCACATCCTTGCTGCTCCCAGCCTCAGTCGGAGGAGTGTCTTGCATGCCCTTGTGGTGGGGTCTGATAGTTCGGTCAAGCTGGTCTCAGCATTCTTCAACACTAAGAAGGGCAGACCCTCCTTGCTCGATCATATCACTGATCAGCAGACACTCCTTTCTCAGGCCATCCCTAATAAACTTCCAAGACAAATTTTTAGCTGCTGTGTCCATGCTTAGGCACAGAATTCTATAACAATATGGTAAATTGCTAAATGCAGTTTTGGAGGCAAAATTTTAGATGCATTTTCCTTTTTGAATTACCTAGAATGTAAGTAGGCCTTTGTGCATAATGCTTGTAGGTGTTGGTGCCCAAATCCTCTTTACAATACACTTCATATTCTTCAGGAGGTAGATTTTCCTTTGGCTGTGATAATATCCCAAGGTGCCCCGTGATAACTCAGCATGCTGAAACCATTTGGTCTGTGTGTTCATTATTTACTTGCCTCCTCAATTTTCCAGACAAAAATTGTTTTAATAAGGTCGGAACAGGGAATTTGATGTGTTTGGCTCGAAGTATTGAGAGGAAAATATTTTAGCTGCTATGGCTAACCAAAATTATGACTAGCACTAAATTGCATTTAATGAACTGGCCCTTGATTAATCATTTCAGAAGGAAAAAACCTAATAACATGTTTAAGCCACTGTATATACATTCATTTCTATTGCACTTTATTCTTCCATTATTTGGGTGTTGGCTGGTTGACAAAAGTACATTTCTCAGAAAGCGCACAAATTTTAACATTTCCTCACATATAATATATATGAACTTAACCACACACATTACGTGCTTTTGAGATAGCTCTTTAACACAACAGCACAGAAGTGAGGGTCCAAATTACCTTAGCCAAATTAATCTTAGTGATATGGTTCCAAACCCACCAAAGGTGCTCAGGAGAGCTACACAATATCAAGTGGGGAAGTTCAGTGCAGCAGTTGAATCATCAGCCATTGGCAGTGTTACGAATGATCTCTACTAACCTTCAGAAAGAAAAGCAATAACAAACAGGAAGAAAGTCCCTAAACTGGAAACTACAGGCTGTAGTAGTATCTATGTAATTTATGATAAGTTATTGTTATTTATTAGCCCTGTAACTATGACACAGACATATCCTATCATGGTACGTGACGAAAGTTGATTTTTTTAAAGACATAAGATTAAAAAAAAGTTACTCTAATTTAATTAAGAGGTGCTTCCTAAAGTTGCATCATATTATGATTTCTGTAAGAGGGAATTACTGATGCCTTTGAAGGTCATCTGCTTCATGGGGAGAAAAAATATGGCAAGTTATATTTAGCTGCCTGTTTCTAAGAGCACTGGCTAAGCACAAAACCTTAGAAAACCAGAAATAAGAACAGAATTATTTACAAACAGAAGAAAACATAATTGTTTGGAAGGTGGCAAACATGACATAATTTTCTGTATATGTTGCAAAATAGAAGTTACCTACTGTTATCTTTTCTTCAGCTTAGATGTGTATAAATAGCTAATAAGTATTTCTGCTTGATGGACAGAACTACGTTTTGAAGGACAAAGATATCCAAGTTTGTAAGACTGATTTAAAATTACTTTATTTTTTAACTGATTTGTTTATTTGTTTTGCCTTTAATAGTGGAAGAATAAGGCTCGGGAACAACAATAAGAAAAAAGTAAGAGTGGCTTTTCCCAAAATTCTGCTTAAGTGTGGAGTTTTTACAGCTTTTTTCATTGAAAGAGGAAAAATCAAGGAAAGAGGAGAAAAGTGGTCTCTGGTCATGATTAAAAGTTGTGTTCTTGGTGCTCCTCCAGGCCTGCTCGGTCCTGACTCAGAGAGGTTGATGCTCTCAAAGTTCTGATGCACTTGTTGTTCTGCGGTTGCACATTCATGAATTATGTCTGTTGACTCTTTTGTGAAAATGCCTCTAGGGAGCTAGCTTGGGATAATAAAGAAACTTAAGTGACCACTGTTATTTGCATCCGTTTTTCAAATGAGTCTTTATTGTGGGTTTTTTTCAGGAAAGCATTTAAATTTGGTCTGAAAACACTAACGTGGAGTGCAATTATCACTAGCCTGTTTCATAGCACAGTGCAATTCACTGCTTCACTCTATGTCAAGGCTAGTTAATTTCACAGGATTCCAGAAAAAAAATTCAAAAGAACCTGCAGTTAGACTCCAAATACAGGAAAAATATCTATCGATGAATAGTTGATAAATCCCCCCTGCCCCCATCATATTTGAGAGAGAATAGGTGATCATTTAGAAAATTTTCTGTTTTCTAGTTCAGCTTTAAGTCTGAATAAGAGATTTCATACCCTTTAATTGTAGTAATTATACCATGGCTCACTGAATCTACAGGAAGTCTTTATTAGTGTTAATGGGCTTTTCCAAAGTGATTTCATGCTGATAGAAATAATCATCACTGAGCTATTTAGTCAAATACAGAGCTGAACACCAGTGTTAGCAATGTTAGGTTATTTCTGCACCAGCACTCCTGCTGGCATAGAAACTCTCCCAAGAGAAAACGTAGAGGTCCAACCCAGAAAGTATGGCATCTTTTATAGACAAGTGGTGGGGAAAAGGATAGTGATATTTAACACAGACAGTAGCTGAAAATAATACCTACAGCTTTTAAACTTGAAAACAGAGGCAGGCAGAGAGTTAAATGAGTCCAGGCCAAGAGTCAAGGAGCCTGGAGGATGAGAAGTCTGAGCAGGTTGTAGGGGAAAAAAATATAAAGGGCAAAGGAAATTCCCTTTTTTGTGGAGCTTTCTGAAGCTTGATTTGTGCACATAGCCCAATTAGGATCTCAGCTGTAGTTGGGGCATGTGAGACCCCCTGTGCACAAATGAATTCTGTAGTAATGAACCTCATTATTATGACCCACTAAAATCTTTACTTAGGAAATTAGGACAAACGTATCCTTATGGCCCTGTTCAAATATTAGCCGAAAATAACTCTCAGTACGTCTTTATTTCCTCATTAGTAATTTTATTCAAAATGGTCCCCTGCATATGATACAATGAACATCAAGAAGAACAAGGAAAATTATGGAGTTTAAAATACCATTTGTAAAGCACTGTGCATGTATATTCTTTTATGTGAATCTTTTACTATAGTCACGTTTCATTATTGCATATTAAAATAGTTATAAAAATAATAATATATAATTAATATAATTATAAAAATTATAAAATAATTATAAAAATTATAAAAATATAATTGCATATTAAAATAATATCTCTCTGTGAAAGAGATACTCCCATGTGGTAATTTAGACATACGTCACTTTCCATTATAAATTGATAATCGTAGTTTAAAATTATAAGTGATAACCTCTGAATTGATCTAATGTAGTAAATTAGTATTTTTACTTAATTATGATCCACTTATGGTTTTCTTCTTTGGATGATGAAACATTTCGGTCATTGACACCAGGTTGCCTGAAAGAGTTGCCTTTTTTGCGAGGACTAGAACGTAATTTGCATAGAGTAAGGTGAAACCTCAGACTTCTCTACGTTTTACTGAGTAACATCCTATTTTATAGTTTATGGACAAATCTTAGACACAAATATCCAGATTCATGAAGGGATTTGCACATAACAACCTTAGCACTGCTACATCACTCATGCTTTGGCAATGGGCTTTACAATCCTCCACCAAAAGCATAAGTTTTCTTTCCAGATTTTGAAAGTGTTACCATCTTTCGGCTCACGTATCTTCATACAATTTCCCCCACATCTGTATATTTAAATTAAAAAACAGCTCAGGTCAAGCATAATTACTGGAAGACCTTGGTTTCTCCGGGGTAGCAGAGGGCAAAACTCAGCTACAATGATTAACTCTTAATGTAAATTTTGGTGACACCCTCAGCCCCAGCTGAGCTGCTGCTGGCAGTTAAAGCTAATTAGCCGTTTCTTGGCAGCATGAACACTTGCGGACAATAATGGCTGTTGATTTTTACACTCTTACGGTGAAAGAACTGCTGCTGTCTCGTGAGAACAGGAACACAGATCTATGTGGCAGTGTGGTAAAACATTGTGTAGGATTTCCTGACACCTCTTGTGTACAAAGATGAGCTCCTTGGTGGGCAGGATGCAAAGTCTGAAAAATACAGGGATTTAGGAGTCTGGTGAGTTTGTGTAACCTCTTCACCAGGATAATGGCATCTCTGGGAATGTGCCACGGTATAATGTTTAGCACAATAAAGCTTTCTAGGGAAGGTTTAAGGTTCCAGCTGTTGGGCAGGAATTCTGTGAAATGGTCCTTGCAGTTCAGTTGTGCCTCAGCTCCACCATGGGCAGCAAAGCACCTTGGATTTTGCACAGATTGGCTGAACTCAGGTTATGGAAGAAACTGATAATCGAGTACTAAGCATGCTGTTTGGCTGAGCAACTTTTTCCCATTGCTTAAAGCACCAACTTCAGCAGAGCAGTGCAGGCTGTGCTTACAATATGCTATTGTGTCCCCAAACATGTGCCAGGAAGAGAAAGGAAAATCTGTCTTTGCCCTCTCTTTCATCATTTGTGGTCACTTACCTATCCAAGGAGAGGTTTTTAAGGGAATCACCAGCAGTTCTCGCCAGAGATTCCAGGCATTCAAGTGATGATTCAGATGACATTTGTGTGATCACACTGAAGAGAGCCAAATCTGTATGGTAAGTGACAACTTTCAGTGCTGGAAGGGAGAATTTTATAGCAGGATGAGTGAGCCAATCCGTGGGGATGTGCTCCATGCAGTGACTCAGGATTTTGCACTTTGGAAATATTGCACTATCCACATATGCTACATTGCACTACATGTAGCTTTGGAAGGATGAAAACATTTATCCTGTCTACACTAAAATATTTTGTCATTTAAAGGATACCACTGACATTTTTTCCGCAGTAAAAAATCTCTATACCATCTGAAATCTATTTGGAGCTATCTTGAGATCACTTAGTGCCAGCTGGTCTGATTATTAGGATCCTAATGTATGAATATATTGGATTATTGAAGAAATGGTTCAGTGCTAGACCTGTTAATGTGGGAAACCATCAGTCATCTCAGAAATCCCACAGAGCACTGAGATTTGTGAATACATATAAGAAATGTTTGAAGACTGAGGAAATAGTTATTTGGTTGGTTTTTTTTTGTTTGTTTTGTTTTGTTTGTTTTTTAATTAAGAAGAAAAAGAAAAAAGTAAAACAGGTTTAGAAGATAACTGAGGAGTAGGAAAAGCCAGTTTGAGCTTTCGGAATTATACAGGATAGTTGAAGGTGCTAGGACTGCCCTGGTCATGAAAAATGATTGCATACAGGTAAGCCAGGTGTGTGCATTGATTGCACAGAGTTATTGATATCTCCCATGAGGCCTTATATTTGACAACAATTTACACGAGGTACATATTTGAGGCTATGTCTGGTAAAGTGCTTGAATTACACAATCCTGAAATTTCAAATCCTGCAAGGGTTGGAACCCACTCTGCACAAGAGGGATTTATCAGCAGAGATTTATCATTTTGCATATCTTCCAGCAAAGAAAAATGGCAGGTACTCTAGAAACACTTATGCTAGGTGGGACAGATGGTTTGTTTATCTCTCTTTCACCTGTATTATCTACTTGTCTCTCATAAAGCTGTCATATTTGCTAAAGGTTCCACTGATTCCTTTCCCTCCTCATTCCCCTTTTCATCCTATCCCCTTGAGGGGACGATTTATTTTCTCCTTAAAACAGCAAGTCTAGGCCTTATACCTGCTACATAAGCAAGAGATAAATTCCTTTGTGTCCCATATTTTACAGAGTAGTGTAAGGATGGTTGATTTTACATTGGTTATACCAATAAAATATGAACCTTTTTTCAGTTTTTACAACTGTACATCATAATCTCCTGTACACCACTACTTTTTCTCTAACAGATCATGAAAATGGAGTTTCATCATGAGTAGCATTATGTTTGTTTTCTAGCCTAGAAACACCGAACTCCAGAGAAATGAGGTGGCTTTCCCAAAGTCCCAGCCTACATGGGATGACACAAAGGGTCCCTGTGCCATGCCCTACCTAGTGGTGTGGACCTGGTGCTTTTATCTCATTCTTTCTTTTCTATCCTTTCTCTTACTCGAGGGGGTAATTAGCTTTTCACTGAGTGAGGCACATGCTTTTCACTGGAACACAAAGCTTAGAAACATCACAGAGAAATAACAGCACTACATGGAATCACAGCTCCGGTGACCCAAGTGTAATGAAAAGGCAGTAGCACTAACAGGATTGAGAGGTTTTCAAGAAACAAGGTTTGGAGAAATTGGCTGGAAACACTGATTCTGAGACCAAAATCAGTCTTTGTAAAGACAGCGATTCTTTCCATATCGTAAAATGTCTGACTAGAGGGCTGAGCTACGCAAGGGGATGCTGAAGACTTCTGACAAATATGTACAAAATTGCACATGCAGTACAGAGCACGTGAAACCATGATCTGTGCAAACTCTCCATTGCTGTTAGATCTGCAACCAGTCCTTGGACAGTCTGTTTATTTCTTGAGGCAGGAGAGAGCAGACCATTACTCATCCTCAGATTTTTTTCCACCATAATTTTTATTTTTTCAGGTCTTTTCTTACTTTTCTGCCTGGAATCTCACAATACTCACAATGTATAACACTTTTTTGGGGGTAAAAGGGATTACTTGGTTCAGAATAATCTCAGAACTCCTGTAACACTGTACATAGCTTAGTGCACATGTAAAAGAAGCTCTCTAAATTTACAGTTTTGGTTATGTGTTACCCTAGAAAACAGAACTCCAGCTACTGCAAACAATTGATCTTAATTAAAATAATTACAATTCAAACTCTAAGTATAACTATATCACTCTTTCTGGTAAGATTGCCACTTAGAATCTGCCAGAAGTGTTTATCAAGAGATGAGGGATAAAATATTTTTTGTGATTCTGTATCAAACTTACCTAAAATTTTCAGTTTCAGAGGCTGAAACAAAAAAGTAGTTCAGTAAGCACTAAATCAAACATTCACATAAAATGAACTAGTAAAAAGATACTGATTCTCTGAAGTTAGTGGAGGTGTCTGACACCAGTGATTCCCTGTTTTATGGAAGGATGCATGAAAACCCAAAACTGTTTATTTTGGGAGTGTCTTTGGAGAAAAAAGCTGCAGTCTTGGGAAAGAAGAATTTATTCCTAAAGAAAAGATGGGTTTTAGAAGTAGAAGAAACCTTCAAGGCTTCTGAACCTGAAGCCTTGAAAAAGTCCTCCCTCTTCACCAAAAAAAAAAAGCCTTTTGGAGGAGCTGGATCACCTGGGACAGATTAAAGGTGTTGAATGGGCGAGTAATTCTTCAGGGAAATCTGAGCTTGGTCTGAGAGTTGCTGAGGGGAGAAAAAACCTCAGCCAGGATACAGGTCTCAGGAGAAGGGCTGAGAGGCTCCTTCTCCTTGGCAAAGGGGGTAAAGAGTGGTGGGGTTGAAGTTAGAAATGTTCAGCCAAAGTAGAAGAGCTATGAAGATCTCAAGGTGGACAAATTGGAATGGTAATTGCGTAGCTTGAGGAAAGGGCTATAAAAATCCTGAAAGGAAGCCAATGATAATTTAAGAGTTGGATATGATTTGAAGATAAAAAGATAGTGGAACATTTCCTGGAAGACAAAAGAAGCTGTGGCAGGAAGATGAAAGATAGTCTGGGGTGGGATCCCTTGGGTTCTCTTCTTTAGTCCCTGTCATCCTCAGCTGATAAATGCAATGAATTCTATCTTAAAAGCAGATAATATATATATGATACATTTTCATTTTTATTTTTACTATGACCTATCTAATTGCTTGATAGAAATTCCCTTTTCTAACAGCTGGGAAGCTTCTAACTTTTATTTCTTCTGATTTCTAATTTCTGGCTGCCAGTTCTCTACTAGGCTTTATGTCATTGTTCTTAAAATGACACTGCTTTTAATACAAGTAGGTCTTTCCACTCAATGTGTGTGTGTGTTTGTGTGTGGTGTGTATTAATTGGGTTATTTGGTTAATCGGGCTTTTCATTTACAAGAGCAAACTCCTTAAAAATCTTTAGCTGCAATTTGGAGTGCAAGCTGTATATTCCTTACATCTCTGAAGTTCCTGCTTCTATTTCTGCTTTTCGCTAAATCTCTCCTAAATAGGTGGATGATATTTTAGGTGAAAGGTTTAGAAGATGTGTCTTATGGCTGAAGGAGCTGGGTTTGAGAAGTCTTGAGAAGAGGAGGCTCGGGGGAACCTCATGGCTCTCTACAACCACTTGAAAGGAGGGTGTAGCCAGGTGGGGGCCGGTCTGTTTTGTCATGACTGCAGTGAGAGGGCAAGGGGAAAGCCTTAAGCCAAGACAGGGGAGATTCAGGTTAGATATTATAAAAGAAATGTTCACTGTTAGGGTGGTCAGGCACTGGAATAGGCTGCCCAGTGACACAGTGGAGTGACCATCCCTGGAGGTGTTTAAGAGGAATCTGGATCTGGTTCTGGGGGATGTGGTTTAGTAGTTTAGGGGTTACAGTGGTGGTGCTGTGCTGATGGTTGGACTGGATGATCTTAAAGGTCTCTTCCAACCTTGATGATTCTATGCCTCTAGTCTCCTAAAGGTGATGTCTCCAGCAGTTTAGTTTTGTTGATATTCCCTTATGTGTGACTAAAATAGTTCCTCCATTCATCCTAGGGTTGCATCTCCTTTCCACAGCAGTGACCCACCACCTCATTGTCATCCACTGATAAAAAACTGTACTTATTTCCTCATCTTCAGCTCTTTCTAAATGATACATTTTGTGCTACTTAATTTGATTTCAGTCCATATCAGAATCTGTAGTTCTTACTCTCAAGCTGCTTTTGGTGTAATATTTGTCATGACTGTGTTTATACAAAATTTGGTGGTCTCACCAGCAGATTTTATAAAAAATTCCTAATAGGCATTTTAAAAAATATTAATTCATTCTGTGATTAAGCAAACTTGTAGCTGAATGCAAAATATGCTCATTTCAGATTACATTTCCCAGCTTTCAAAACTGTTTCTTACTCTCCCTCAGCTCTTTCCTCTACAATCCTCAGTTACTGTGGCCACTAGTAATTTCTCATTAAAAGCAGCTTATTGGCATCCATGTAGGTGAGGTATGTCCAGTTTTGTGCCAGCGTGTGCCTACATCTTGATCAAAAAAATGTGAAATTTATCATTTTTTTCTGAATAGAACTGTTTAGCCATGCTTCTGAAAACATGTCTCATCAACACAACAGTTGAGTAGCTGCAAACATGACAGGACACAGTTTCTTTCCAGGAGAGCTCACATAAAGAGGGAGGATCAGGACTTGATGTACACATAGAAAATGTTCATAACGAAGCCAAGAGTTGAACTCTCAAATCCCTGCTGAGTGCTCTTTCTTCTCAAGTTTGTTGTGCATCAGGGGAAATATTAGTCACACCTGTACAGAGACACTGAGACATCTGGCCCAAACGAGGCATCTCTGATTCCAAGTTCTTTTACCATTCTACCCCTAAACTGGCTTCTTCAATACGACTTGGGGTTTTTTGACATTTGATCCTCCCTTCTTCTTTCTTTTGGCATTGCTTCAGTCACAGTCTCTTGTAAATTAGTTCAGTGCTGGATTTACCAAGCTTTTAAGCTGTGCAGGGAAACATTCCCCATAGACTTCTTATTCTTCAACTACACTCTTTCCCATTATTTTATATCTCTTCTTCCATCAAAATCTCCATGAAAACATTTTTTGTAAAGGGTCTTTGTTCTGTCTGCTAAATCCCATCATATAAATTTAACTCTACAAGGCAACTAATTCAAAACCAACAGACATCTTGTGAAAGTACACAAAGAGAAAAAAATCCAACACTGACTGCACTGAGCATTGCCAAGCCAAAAAGCATATGTTTCTTCTCCAATCAATAACATTTTATGTCTAAACTTTTTTCAAAGGAATTAGAGCAATAAAACATGTGAACTTAAACTCATAAGCAGTCTCCTTTCCTGACCGTATTTTAAGAAAAAAGTCGGATATATTTCTGTTGTTGTTAAAAAAATTCTGATTAAAAAAAATAGAAAGGAAAATGTGCACTGAACATCTGGCTTTCAGTGAGGTCTTGCTCTTTCCTATTTTTTCCAGCTGTGTTGGCTCTTTGCTTTGATGGGTCCTCACTCAAGCATCCCTGAAGATCATTTTCCTACTGATTGGATGTCCCTTGGCTGTCTTCCCATTTTGAGAAGAGAAAGTAGGAGCAGATACCACACATGAACTTGGCTTAAATGGGACTAAACTGTCCCCTCCACTTTCAGGCGCAGCTGGAATGAAGAACTTGAAAGTATAAATAAAACCCACAAAAAGCAAACAAGAAGTCCCAGTCAGGCAGCTATGTCTACTTATTCTGGAGAAACAGAGCTGTCTGAGTACCCTCACCCACTCTTAGAGCTCTGCACTCTCCTGACCAGGGCCAACCAGGAGAAAATGGAGCCAGGTTAAAGATTCATCAATAAGCAGATTAAGAGAAACGTGGTTTGCTGAGTAAGGGGCTGGAAAGCAAGGTGGTTCAGCTTGTTTTTTTAAAAGCTATTGAGTACTATCTTACTTCCCTGATTTGTGCTTCTATAAATGGCATCATGCTGTCCTCAAAATTTCCACTCAGTTCACAGAGTACTTCCTTTTAGTCCCTCACCTATGGCTGACAGCACTTTCTGAAGTCTCAGGAAAGTTTCTCCTGAAAGGATAGGACTGAATTAAAAAATGTCAGTTACCCTAAGGTGGAAATAGCTGTTACGATAAGTGTTCCCATAACTTTAGCTGGGATTTCCTAGGCAGAAATATGCACTCTACGGCACATGTGAACATGACACATCTGGGAAGGGCTGTACAAAAAAGGTATTGCTGACCTAGGGCTGTGTAGTCAGACTTCAATGGGGCCTTTTGAGTTCATGTTACATGTTCAAGCTATCAGTCTTCTACATGTGCAGCAGGGTAGAAAAAAGGCACAAATCCTTTCATTACAAATACGATTTTACATAAATTACAGGGAGAAAATAGCACATATTTGGAAAATGTAAACATACGGCAATTGTACTTAGTCTCCTTTAATATGACTTTGGCAACAAAGATCAGAAAAGGTCAGTTTCCTACATTATAATTTCAGTTTGACCTACGCTGTGTCTTCTAAGAATAGCAGCTTGTCTTGATACGAACAGATGGATGATGCACAACCAATATGTAAGCTGTTTCAATGGTTATTCTTGTTAAAAATATTCCTATACTTCTAAAACTGCATCTGTTGCATTAAATCTCATGGTAATTGTCTTTTGTTCCTGCTAGCTGAGGTTATTCTGGAGACCAAGTGACAAAAAATGCTTTCTGACTGTTTTAGAGGATGACAGCAGTGTTCCTAGCCTTAGCAGTGCCCTGGGAAGAGTATGTGTAATGCTGTAAAAATGAAGTTGGGGCTTCTTGTAGGGATGGCCTTATGGTGTGCCCTCGGCAAAATAGCCTGGATAACAGTGGCTGCCAAGGCAGGAGGGCTTGTAGGTGTGACAGGTGAATGGGACACCCACAGCTGTCCAAAGCTGACGGGGTGGACTGACCCTGGCTGGACACCCAGTGCCCACTGAAGCCTCTCTATCTCCCCTCTCCTCCACTGCACAGGGGAGAGGAAATATAACAGAGGGCTCATGAGTAAGGGCAGGGACAGATCACTCAGCAATTGCCATCATGGGCAAAACAGACTCGACTTGGGGAATGTAACTGAATTTTTGCCAAGCAAATCAGAGTAGGGTATTGAGAAAATAAAATCAAATCTTAAAAACACCTTCTCCCCACTCCTCCCTTCTTCCTGGGCTCCACTTTGCTCATGATTTTCTCGGCCTTCTTCTCTCCAGTGGTGCAGGGGGATGGGCAAGGGGGACAATGGTCAATTTGTCACATGTTGTCTCTGCAGCTCCTTCCTCCTCAGTGGAAGGACTTCTCATTTCTTTCCTTGTTCCAGTCTGGAGTGTCCCCCATGGGAGACAGCTCTCCACAAACTTCTCCAATGTGAGTCCTTCCCACAGGCAGCAGCTCTCCACAAACTGGTCCAGCACGGGTCCCCCACAGGGTCACAAGTCCTGGCAGCAAACCTGCTCCAACGTGACTCCTCTCTCCACAGCACCACAGGTCCTGCCAGGAGCCTGATTCAGCACAGGTTTCCAGTGGATCAGAGCCTCCTTTGGACATCCACCTGCAGCGTGGGTTCTCTATGGGGTGCAGGTGGATCTCTGCTCCCCTGTGGACCTTTATGGGCTGCAGGGGCACAGCTGCCTCACCATGGGCTGCACCACGGGCTGCAGGGGAATCTCTGCTCTGGCATCTATAGCACCTCCACTTGCTTCTTCCTCACTGACCTTAGTGTCTGCAGAATTGTTCCTCTCACATGTTCTCCAGTCTTTAGCTGCAACTGTGCAGGGATTTTTCCCCCTTCTTGAATATCTTATCCCAGAGGTGCTACCACTGCTGCTGATGGGCTTGGCCTTGGCCACTGGCAGATCCATCTTGGAGCCTTCTGGCATGTGCTCTGTGGGACACGTCTGCTGCTTCTAGCAGCTCCTCGTGTAAGTATCCCCTGTAGCTTCCTGTTACCAAACCCTTACCTTGCAAACCCAGTAGTGCTCAAGAGGAAGCTGATTGTCTGGTGCACAAAATATTAACCAGGAAAATACAATGAGGTTTTTTGGGGTTTGGGGGTTTTTTTAAACAAAGGAGAAATCAGCCCAAAAAGGAATAAGCATGAACTTTCTTTAGGTATGGAGAGAGTCCTCATAAAGGAAACAGCAGCAGCAGTTGCTTTGGTGCTGCCATGGGATACCAGTGTCACAGTGCTGACCCAGCCAGACCCAGCATCATCCTGTGAGACACTGCCAGGACTCTGTACCCAGCTGATGGGATGGTGGGATGGGGCTGCACGTGGGGACCCACGAGCATGACCTCCTGAGGATCTGCTGCTGGGCTGTGGGATTAGAGTGGGCACACAGAGCAGGAACACTCACACCTCCTGCTGCTCCATGGCCAAAGGGGGTGTGCAGAGGTAGGGATGTGTCTGTGCTATCAGTTACTGCTCGTTACACGAGTGGTTAGCAGTGTGCAGGTTGCTAACAGCCTGGGTTAACAGTGCAGTGCTGTGACTTCTCTCTTGAGTCTTAATCCATCTCCCAAACGATTGCTGCTTTCTGCCGCTAATATATCAATGGTCTATTTTGATCTCGAGATGGTTTTGAAACCCTTCCTCTGAGTAACAAGTGACAGGACCAGAGGAGATTGTCTCAAGTTGTGCCAGCGGAAGTTTAGGCTGGATATTACAAAAAAAATATTTGCTGAATGGGTGGTCAGGCATTAGAATAGGCTGCCCAGGGAAGTGATGGAGTCACCAGCCCTGAAGGCATTTAAAAGATATATAGATGTGGCACTTAGGGACATGGTTTAGTGGAGCAGTGTTAGGTTTATGGCTGGACTTGATCTTGAAGGCCTTTTCCAATATAAATGAGTCTATGAATCTGTGATTCTATGAATTAAAAACCAAGATTGAAAAGAACTGACCTACTTGAACAAGAGGTGGATATCACACAGGTGACAAACATCAAATGACTCTAAACAAAATTTGGAGACTCTGAAGTGTTCAGTGAGGTAGTGCAAAGATAATAAACTTGTCTTTCCCCTCTAATGTCTGCTATTTGAATTGAATAGATCATGTAGGAAGGAAAGCATCCACCTGGCACTGTTGTCTTATTTTTCTGCAATTTTAAATTTTAAGAATTTGATTGAATGAATGTGAAGAAAGAAACAGAATAAAGAAAAAAAGTAAGGTAAGAAGAGCTGTGATCAAGTAAGGACTCTTTCTCTTCTGTGAAATCCTGTACAAATAAAATGCATACTCAGTGTGAGCAATACTTTGCTGTTGGTATCAGCTTAACACCACCCACCTTCCCCTGCCAGACTGTGAATGAATCCTGTAACATGGCTAGAGGGATAGGGATTGTGTTTTCAAACCTCACAAGAGTTTCCAGGGGTGGATGGTAGGCTGGAGTCCTGCAGTGGTAGCAGGAGCCAGGGCAGGTTCCTTGGCTGGCAGGGTCTCTGAACATTTTCTTGCCGTTTTGCTACAGGAAAAGGCAAGAATAGAAAGGGCAAATTTGAAACAGAGGAAGCAAAGACATATCAAAACCCATGCACAGCATGTCTAAGCAGGCCAGTGAATGCTGTTTTCTAGTAGATAGGCTTTGGAGGGCTGATAAACATTTGCAGCCTGCCTAGGGAAGGTCTATTGAGAAATAAACCATCAGAGAGTCTGTGATGGCTTTTACATACAGCAATGTAGCTCAGAAATGACCTCTAATAGGCTACTTTCCAATTAAAATAGTGGATTAAAAAACCCAAATCAGCTGAAAACAGAGTTCAGGCTGGTTACGGACCAAGAACAAAGCAGAATTATTTCAAACCTGATGAAACAAAAATGAGGGGTAAATGCTGTTTCTTTACCCCACATGAATCAGCTGTATATTCTATTTTCAAGTTGCATGGAGCAAACTAGTGATGGTAAAACTTCATCATATTTGACATTTACTGTGTCATAATCATCACAAAATTTTGATGCAATTCCACATCCCATTATCTTGGCTTTGCACTGGATAACACTTTTCTGGTTTTGCAATTTTGGCTTTAGATGAGCTGCAAAAATTGTGCAGAGGTATTCTTGAAAATGTAGGCAAGGAAATCTGATTTCTTGTTCCTTCCATGAAGAAACTGCTTTAAGTCAACTTTTCTTCTTCCAAGACAGCAATTTTCTTGGCAATTATCCTAACATTATTCTAATGTTACCTATTTGTCTTTCAAAAGCTGCCAGTCTGTTAAAGATGACCATTACAAAATCACTTATAAAATTCACTATTTAAGCTATAGAAAACAACTCAGTAACTCAGCAAGCTTAGCTGTACCATTACCTCCTTTCCGTCCTCTCCAAAGATCCAAAGGAAGTAGTTACCAATTTTGCCTGTAACTTATGTAGTTTGTTTTTCTACCTCACTTGGCTTCATGAGTTTATAGTAGCTCTGGAAGAGGATGTGCCCTCTCAAAGTACCAGTTGCACATCAAAGGATTTGGATAACAGCCTGGGAAAGTGAAAAACTTGGACGTATGGATATGTTGACATTACTTGGGTGTAAATGTTGAAAGATGTCACAGGCTCCTTTTGAGGACATGGGCAAGAATCTCCCCTTCACGGTTAAAAGGTGATGAAATAAAAGAACAAGATGGCAGACCCCTGCTTCATAGGCACTTTGTGGTTTATCCACCACCTCATCCTGTGGTTACTAGTTTTGGTTTCCTGTCTGTAGGTAACACTGTGCATCAAACTGTGTCCTGCTCTCCGTAACAGATGGTCAGGTCCCACAGAGGGATTTGGGCTTGTAACCAATAATGACATTTCAGAGCAGCAGCAGCAGCAGTGTGTGTGGTGTGTTGTTAGATGCAGTGTAACATGGAGGAGTTGTTTATTATAAACTGAGGTCCCTGGTGCCTTTTTTCAGTGGTTGTCCGGGAGGGAAGGTTAAAGATCTCATGTGTTCCTTGTCTACCCTGTGTCTCCACAGTGTAGGAAAAGATCCATGTAGTCAGTGCTGCTTTTCTCAAGAGAGGAGCCCTGCTGGCCAGTGTTATCTATTGTTCTATGAAATGACCAGTTTGGTTGAGGTTTTGTTTGTAGAGTAGACAATGCAAGCTAGTCAGCAAAAACAACTCTTGAATTTTCCCTCATGAAAATCCAAGTGAAATTTACCTAAATCAGCTTTGTGTGATGTATGTTTAATTACACCGTTTCTTCACTTGGCTTCCAGACTTTTGGGTGAGACTTGTGTGAGGGAATACGCCTTGAGGAGACAAATCTGGCCAAAGGGTGAGTGGCAGAGGTTTATGTACTCATATTACGATTTAGTTCACCAGCCCTGGCATCAGTGAAAAGGCTTTGGATAATGCTCTGAGGTCATGTGTGCATGGACTGGATATGACCTCAAATGTTTATGTGCTACCAGCTGGTTAGTGAGCTGTATACACAATATTATAGTTTGGATGTTTCCTTGCAGAGGGTGCTCCACCCTCTCTCTTGCTCTGCGAGGACAAAAACTTGGTGAGAGCATGGGAAAGTGTTATGTACAATGAAGGGGAGGAAAAGAAGAGCCAGTGAAAAGGAAAATCACTAATTGATATTTTGGCATGTAACGAAGATTTTCATAGCTTTCACATCTGTACGAAACAATAACTTCATTAATCCCCCTGAACTGTGTTCTCTATTGTTTTCATCCGTAGCTAAAACCTTTGCCTTTAGGAATTAGTCCAAAAGATCACAAGATTATTGTTCCATTATGGACTACAGATTGTGTGTGTAGATTTATATGTTAAAATTGCCAAATTAATTGATGCGTTATTATTTTTAAATCTCAAATCGGGTGTTTGGTTTGTGGCTTGGAATAACATCATGAGGTCTCTAAACACAAAAGGGAGTGCAAAGTGCCTGAATACTGACGTCAGGACGTCGTGTTTCAGGTTGCAAATCAATATATCTTTTTGAAGTAACCTGCATTTGAAAAAGTTGTGTTATAAGCTTTAATTGGCTTCAAATAAGGAACTGTAACTGAAAGCAAATGGCAATTTCATGACCGAATTTTCACCTAGTCCATATTGTTGGAACTGAAATGGTAAATTTCAGCAAAGATAAACTTTTTAATGTCTGTGTAACACCAGAGAGATTAATGTACTGAAAGCAAACAATGACATTGTTATTTCTTATCGTGTCCTTTTAAGGTACTTAGGAGAAAGACCTCAATCATTTTGCTCTTCTCCTTGTAAACATAGTGACTGCTTAGATAACAGTCCTAGTTTTGACATTCCTTAGCAATGTAGTGTGAAAACACAAACATGCCGCTTTTTGTCCCACTTCAACTGCGTTGCAAGTGCATTTGGAGGATATGTTCTCAGATAATCATGGACATGCAAAAGGGGACATGCAGAAGTCCACACCTGGCCACGAGGCACATACAGCTGGAATCTGCCCTACTGGCATCATAACTGTAAATTCTGACAGAGTTTGGGCAGCATGGGAGCTGCTCGCCCAAAAGAGTGGTCTCATTGTGTGGGATGTGATATGTTTGATAGAAAGGTGGGCAAAATTCGGTTTTAGTTTTATGAATAGCTCCACTCCATTTTCCACAAGAGGCAGTCCTGATGGTGATGAAAAGTTGTTTTGTTGTAAGTTGAAGGGCAATGACTGCCCTGTGAATGTAAGAAGCTAAAAGTGAGGGATTAGAGGCATGGTACGTATTATACTTGATTCATTTATGGAGCAAAAGTCAAGGAATGAAAAGTCTGCTGGGGTTCAGACAGAAATCTTCACATTTTCTAATGCTGGCCTACTTTCCTCTAATTCTTTTAAGGGAAAAATGACACCCACTCAAGGCAATATGTAACAGCTTTTTTCTTCTAGAAAAGTAGAAATTACATAATTGACACCGAGTAGGCATGCTCATAATTCTTTTTAGAATACGAATCTTAAATAGTACACAGATATGTTTAAAATACATTAATTTAGACATAGCTTTCATTGCAAAAACAAGATAGATACTCGGCATACGTTGAGATCTATATTGTTTCAACTATATTGCTAGCAAAATTTATTCCTGTGGCATATTGGCAAACACACCAATCATTAATCTACTTTTCTAAATTATACTTATTCCTTTCAGCTTCTGATGAGTAATGAGTATATGGCTACAATAATAAAACCACTAAGATGCATTTCTTTGTTTCATTTGTCTTTATTTGACATGTTGTAATAGGGTATTATTTTGACTTTTAATAAGTCAGATTTTGTTCTTTTTAAAAAAGGTTTTCCTCTTATCTAGTGTCAGCATTGATTAGTCTTTGTTGTGTTCAAGAATACTTTTTCTTATTACCTCCTTCAGGTCTGAATTATGAACATGCAAAATTATGATCTTAAGTAGTGTTTAATGCATGAGACTGGGAACCAAGACAACATTTCTCTCTCTTATTGACTAATTCATGACTTTGGACTAGGATTATTCTTCATGTAAGGCTGAAAGCCATAATCAGTGTTTGCAAAGTAACTCATGATACTTTGATGAAAGGTTCCATATACAATAACTGTGAAGTGTTTTAAACTGAAGGAACATGAGCTGGCAAGTTCAGTGGGGCAGGGCAAAACTGTGCAGCACCAAAATGCACCAGTAAAGTTATGACAGTCTGGTGGGTTTTTTAGCTCATTTTGTTTTAAATCTGAACTTTGCAGTGGAAGAGGACATCTCCATGAAGCTGGAGTACCAGTTGTTGTCTTCACCCTCCCCAGAGGGGCAAGCTGACTCCCTTATGACTCCCATATGCTACGGTCCCTTTCCTGGGGCAGGAGCGGTCACATCTGGGCTCTCTTCCTTTAGAGAACATGGATTAATTTTGCCTGGGCTCAGGACAGTATTTCAGTACCCTAGGGCCAACTTCTGTCTGCTGACGTTTAAAAAATGGGTAACGGAGAACGCAGTTGTGGAAAGTCCTTTTCACTGCTAAGACCAATGGTCTCTGGTCTTCGGCCTCTCTGCCCCAGGAAAAATTGTCACTGCCACAATTGCTGATTTTGCTCTTCAGTCAGAACTGTAAATTGCAAAAGATCTACTGCTAAATAAGTATATAAGTATCGATCGTATTTTGTAGTCTCAACCCTATTCACACAGTCTCTAATTCTGCCTCAATCCTGCACCCTGACCTTTACCAACACATCAGCCTGGTGCCACTGTGAATTTCTGCACATGGATACTGGTAGGGAACAGGTAATGGCCATACTACCACATTTTGAGTGATCCTTTGGATCATTTCCTGAAAGACCTTGAGCAGAGAACTTGGCCAGGTTTTACAAAGGTTATTGTCCTTTTTCTTCTTTTTTGTATGCAAGAAATTAAGAACTCATTGTAATGTTTATAGAAGGAACTGGCTGTATTAAACCCTTGATAAGTTAAAGAGTGTCTAGTAATACTGGCTGGATTTCTCAGGAAGACACAGACTGGATTTTCTAGAAACTATACTTGTCCAAAATTTTAATTTTACCATTCTGTTAATGTAAATCTTGACTTGAGATGCACTACTTTCAGCAGTACAGGATTAATCTCGCTTTATTTTGGTTACCCACAAAGTACCTTTCCATATGTGGCTTGTCTCTGGTGGGATCCCGTGCAGTCCATATAGTGACAACACTCTCTTAAGAAACTTTTCTTCTGACCTACTGTAGTGTCTGTTTTAGAATTATAGATTCAAATAAGAGTTTGGGTTGAAAAGAACATTTAAAGTTCACCTAGTCCAACACTCTGCAACGAGCAAGGAAATCTTCAACAAGGTTAAATTGCTCAGAGCCCTGTCCAGCCTGACCACGAATGTTTCCAGGGATGAGGCATCCACCAGCTCTCTGGGAAAACTGTTGCAGTGTTTCACCATTCTCACAGTAAAAAATTTCTTCCTTATATCTAGCCTTAATCTATTCTCTTTAAGATTAAAACCACTACCCCTTACTTAGGATTGGATATTATTGGTATTAAATAAAATCAATCATCTGGCAGAGTAATGCAGATGTTACCATGCTTATTTGATCAGACAAATTCCACTGTAATGTTTAACAATCATCCTTTTACTTGATGGCAATTGCTCATATTGCAGGGAAAGCTGATTAGCATGGAAATGTACTCATCTATCCAGCATCTATAAATGCACACTTTATGAGCATTTCCTGTACACACAAAAGATTGTAAATGTCAAAGAGAACGTGAACATGTTGCAGGACTAATAAGAAAATTAATTGCTGTAGACAAATGCTCAGATAAAGGACATGATATTCCTCTAACCCAAGATCTGCAGAGGTCGTTTTAGCTGCTTGTGTTGCCTGGTAGTGTTTCATTGTTTCCCACAGCATTTTCCTGGAGAAACTGGCTGCTCATGGCTTGCATGGGTGCACTGTTTTCTGGGTGAAAGCCTGTCTGGATGGCCCAGCCCAGAGAATGGTGGTGAATGGAGTTAAATCCAGCTGGCAACTGGTCACAAGAGGTGTTCCCCAGGGCTCAGTACTAGGGACAGTCTTAAATAATATCTTTATCAACAGTCTGCATGAGGGGATGAAGGGCACCCTCAGTGAATTTGCAGCCAGCACCAAGCTGATTAGCTGGAGGGTAGAAAGGCTCCATGGAAGAATCCGGACAGTCTGGATTGGTAGGCTGAGGTCAATTTTATGGAGTTAATTCCAGGTCCTGCAATTGGGTCACAATAACTCCATAGAATCACAGAATGGTTTGGGTTGAAAGGGACCTTAAAGATCCTCTATTTCCAACACCCCTGCATGGGCAGGGGCACCTTCTACTATATCAGGTTGCTCAGAGCTTCATCCAACCTGGCCTTGAACACTTCCAGGGATGGGGCATTCACAACCTCCCCAGGGAACTTGTTCCAGTGCTTAATCACCCGTGGAGTAAAGAATTTCTTTCTAACACCTAATCTAAACCTGCTCTCTTTCAGTTTAAAACCATTGCCCCTTGTCCTGTTATTATCTGCCTACATAGCATGCAAATGTACTCACCTATTCAGAATCTGTAAATACACAACATTACAGTGGCTGGAAAGCTTCCAGGCAGAAAAGACCTGAACACATGCTGACTGTGTGCTTAGGTGGCCAAGAAGGCCAATGGCATCCAGAAATAATGTGTTCAGCAGGACCAGGACAATGATGTCCCCCTGTAGTCGGCACTGGTGAGGCCACATCTCAAATCCTGTGTTCAGTTTATGGCTCCCTCACTAAGAGAAAGGTGCTGGGGTGAGTCCAGAGAAAGGCAGTGGAGCTGGTGAAGAATCTGGAGCGCAAGTCAGATAAGGAGCAGCTGAGGGAGCTGGGGAGTTTAGCCTGGAGAAAAGGAGGCTCAGAGGGACTCCCTTGCTCTCTACAACTCCCCAAAAGGAGGTTGTAGCCAGGTTGGGGTTGGTCTCTTCTCCCAGGTAACAAGTGATAGGACAAGAGGAAACGGCCTTGAGTTGTGCCAGGAATGGTTCAGGTTCAGTATTAGGAAAAATGGCTTCATTGTTAGGGTGGTCAGGCACTGGAATGGGCCACTCTAGGAAGTGGTAGAGTCACCATTCCTTCAAATGTTCAAAAGACGCATAGACGTGGCACTTAGGGACATGGTTTAGCAGTGGATTTGGCAGTGATGGGCTAGGGATTGGACTGGATGATCTTACAGGTGTTTTCCGACATAAATGATTCTATTCTTTGTACCCAGTGTCCTAGCCTTTGTAACTGAGTTCACCATTCTTAGTGTAAAACTGTAAAAAACCTGCCTTTGAGAAGTGCTGAAAAGTTATTTTTTGCAGGGCTAGTCCTTGCTTTAGTTTTAATACAGATTTTTTTTTTTCAGTACAAAGGTGAGTGGAGCTTGTACCTACTTGTAAGGCAAGAATAAAGAAAAGCTGAATGTAAGAAAGCTCATAGCCTGAGTTTCCTGATCATGTGGTTTTTTTTAACCCACTATGTAACTATGAGCTTATTTACAAATCAGATATTTATTTCACACTTGTCTCAAATTTAACCATTGTAGACAAGCATCTATTTGATAAATTTTTAATTGGCTTTGGTCTTCTTTTCCTTAACAAAATACCTCCAAACTCCTGCAGCTGAGCATAGCCTATGTAGACATGATTTCAACTTCATGCCTGCCAGTTTGAAAACGAAAAACAGACTACTTTGAATGTAAAAATTGTTTTGTTCCTTATAAGCAAGAAACTGATTTTTCTGTATTCTAGGGAGTTTGCTTTTTATTGACTTCAAACATATTCATCTAGTAGGGTCTCTGAAGGGGAGAAATAGCTGATGCTGATGAATTATCTGCAATGCGTTAAGTAATAAATGGAAAAAACCCAAATTCTAGAAGATGTGCCAAGAAAATCAGCCACAGAGAGTAGTTACATTTACAGGTCTAGTGATCAGTCCGCATTTTTGAGGCCTCTATACTCAGTGTCATTCACACCTCAAATGGGTCTGTATCTGCCTGTTTTATGTTCTTTTAATACCCTTTACTCCTTATTGCTCGGCTCATGAAGTCAGCTTTGGAACAACCTTTATGCTTTCTTTAGACTGTTCTATACCATTTTCTGAAGATGTTTCAGATAATGTGTTAGCAAATGCCATCGCTTCCATTTTCTGGCCGAGGTTTGCCTCAGGGATACTTTCTGCATGGTTTGCCTCAGGGATACTGCCCCACCTTGGTCAAAAGGAGCCACGATGTTTTGGCAAGGGCTACAGTCTTCATAATCTAGCAGTCACAAAACAGAAGGTAGAAGAAATTTTCCAGGCTTGTGGTTTACCTGAAAATCTTTTTCTGTAGCCTGACCAAAGTTTCAGGATCTCCATAGATCCACTCATGACAGCCAAGAGTTAGAGACTTATGTGCAGCTACTGAATGATTGTCTACATGGGGAAATTGGAAAATGCAGGGTGGAATGAGCTTCATCACCTTCATAATAAATAAATCAAAGCACTCCCTGCGTTCTCCATGTCTTCTCCTAGGCAACTAACCTGTTCTTCCAGGCAACAACAACAGGTCAAGAGGAAATGGCCCCAAAGCTGTGATAGGGGATGTTCAGGTCAGACATCAGGAAGAATTTCTTCACTGAAAGGATTATGAAACATTCAAACAGCTGCCCAGGGAGGGTGCACAGTCACCATCCCTGGAAGTGTTCTAGAAATGACTGGGCATGGCACTTAGTGCTATGGTTTAGTTTGCATGGTGGTGTTCAAAGGCTGGACTCCAGGATCTTGGAGGTCTTTTTCAAATATAATGATTCTATGATTCTATGATTAAAACTTTAGGATAAAAGTTATGTGCTGTGATTTGTACCTCCCTTGCCAAAGACTGGAGCTTTGCTTTTTCCCACAGCAGTGGAAAATTATGGAACAGGTATTTCATCATATATGTGCTGCTTTTCTACCTTTATTATCTGATTTTATCCTTCACTTTTCACAAACAGGAAAGACAAATTAGCAGCAAAGCAGTTGTAGACTGCCTCAAGAGAAATGTCTCTGAACAAATTAGTGCTTCAGAAACTACAGGAAAAGCACTTCTTTCCAGTCACTGATGTGTATCTGTAAATACAGAATGTTGTTTTGGCTTATTTAGTGATTCTACATATTATAAGATCTCTGCAACAACTTCCATCTCTATTTCAACAATCTCTAAGCATTTTAAGTGTTACTTGCAGAAATTTTAACAAATCCTTCAATAATTGCTCAAACTAGTGACTATATCATGTACACACATTCCTGTGTTTAACTCCGTGTTTACTCTAAGCAAAGAATCATCAAAATAGTTCTTGAAACTCTTTAATATCAGCTTCAATTCTTCATGTCATCCCTAATCTATGCTTTAAAAAAGGATTATAATAAATTTCTGATATTTTTAATAATTTCTGTCTAATAATTCAATTTTGTAAATAATAATTTTGACCCTCAGTTTCACAAAAAGCTGGGGAAAAGCAGGATTATTTTTTCATTCTGGATTTAGAATTGAAAATTCTTGTGAAAATAGACCTTAAGCATAAAAGTTTCAAAGCCTAACAAATATGAAACGAATAAAGCAATATTAACCCAACTACCTTATTGTAAATATAAGAGTGTTCAGAATTTTTAGTTCCCAATCAAAATAAATGTTACCTCTAATCTGAGATTTGTGACTATCAATGCTATTGTGAAGAATAAGTTTAATACAGATAAGATTCATAAACTGAGCTGATAACCCTCATTTTCAGCAAACAAGGTAAAAAAATTTAATGTTTTCCTTTTCTCAGAATTTATCCCCCCACATCTGTATGCTGCAATTCATGTTGGGCTTATCTTTGTATCCATTAAGAGCAAGACCTGTGAAGGACTTTAAATACCATGAAGGACATTTATGTGCAGCAGATGAATTTCCTCTTGTATCTTTGTTCCACTGATCAGAGAAATCAATTTAAAAAGGGAAAAGGAGGCAGATACATAACATATGTGGTTTGTGTCAACATAAAATATTCAACAAGGGCAGACAGGTCTGAGCTCAAATGTTCAAGTGTGACTCTAGAATGGCTGCATGGTTTGGAGAGTGTTCAGATCCCAAACAGTCTTTCCTGTAAGGAAACGGAAATTTCATGCAAGCTTAATGTTTTGATGGCTGTATTTTCTCTCTGTTTGAATGCAAGTCCATGGCTTCTACATAACATGGTGGTTGAAAGAGATCTCAGATATGTCATGGATTGAAGAGATCGCAGAAAACTGACTGTGGGTGGGTACAGGGGTTTTCTCAAATGCTTCCCTGACTTCAACACAGTTTTGGGGGAAAGCTGAGATCATGTCCTGGGGCAATAACAGACTTTTTGCTGCTTTAGCTTGCCAGCTGGTTAAGATGAGACCTGCCTTTCCATATCAAATGTTATGCATTTATTGGGTCTACTGACAAGTAAAGAGCATTGTGCAAGTTCAGCTGTCTCAGCATGTCTGGAGAGGTTTTTTTACAGATACTCTTAGCTGTTCAATACCAATACTTGTGTAAAAAAAGCAAGACTCATCATGTTCTACTATATTATTATGTCAATTGCCTACTTTCTGTGGAAAGCAGCTACCTTCTCTGCAATTCTCAAAACCATGTGGATTTTAAGGCACTTGGTTTTGCTTTTTGTTTTAATATGGCTCAAAAATAAGACTTTTACTGCTTCTATGACTGAGGACCCAGGAGAGAACAAGACACTGTACTGATCCACTGAAAGAAGAGTAAAAAGTTTTATGTCTAATGTAGTTCATTAGCTGACCCTGTGGAAAAAAGGACTGAATGGTGGGAGCGATGATCAAAGCTGAAAAAACTGGAGCAGAGAAGTTTCATCTTCCTTGAAAAAGAAAATATGTAGCAGTGACTATTATTGGAGTGCTTAAAATCTTTGCCAAGCAGTGAAAATGGTTTTCCTGAACTGCAGGACAGATCCCACAGTGCAGCTGGGTGGAGGCACTTCTTTTCTGAGTGCTCTCAAAGATGGGAGTGTCTTGGGCCTTGTAAAGTCTCCTCGAGCTACAACTACAACTAGAAGGAGCAATAGCCAGTGCCTACAGAGCAGGTTACTAGTGCTTAAAATTAGGCAGTGTCCATTTCCTCAAGTTCAGCACCAATTTTGGACAAATTTCTGTGGGAAGTTTACTGTGAATCATGAAATTAAGACTTACCTTTACATTGGTCCTGGTTCAAAATCCATCTCCAAGCCTTTTTGTGGCTTTATGTACATGGCACAATGCAAACTGTAACCCCGAAACAGCTGAGCTCAAGTTGTTCTACCTTGGCTATGCCTGCTAGAGGAAATTGTGTTTCTTAGGCAGTTAAAGTTAAACAAGGTTTTAATACTCGTATTTGGTGTCTCTGAAGGTCCCCTGCACAGCACTTTCTCCACACATCTTGGTTAGATTGCCAAGCTTTCCTCTTCAGTGACCTGAGGAGTTCCCCACTGTTTCCATTTTGTAATCTCCATCATCTCCACTTGTTTACAGTGGTGTTCCAGATCTCCTTAGCACCTAAAACAGGTAGGAATAAATCCTAGTGGCTAAGGGGGATGAAAACACACTTTAATTTTTCCAAACTATGGAGTTATAATAGGCAGCTTGGAAGGACTAGGGAAAGGTGAACTGAGAGACATTGCCTACAGTAAGAAATTATTATCTAATTATTGTAAGCTGATGGAGAGAGTACACATTACATTAAATCAGATAAATATCACTTCCATCTGGTCTGACAAAATATGTCATTTTCTTTCCCCATGGCATCAGCCACAGGTTGCAAAAGCACTGCTTGGAAACTGGAACAACATGCTTATAAAAGGAAAATTTTGTCTCCAAAAATTTTTAGGATGTGACCCTTAGAATGCATGGACAGTCCTCTCTGTGGATCATTATTCCTTTAAACTCCAAAACATTGGGTTTTCTACTCATGCAGGAAACTGATGCGGGTTTACACCATGGTAAAAAAATTAAAACTAAATAAGAATTTTAACGCATACAAATGCAACAGAAGCAGAGCAACACAAAAGATTTCCCTTCTGAAAACTCTTACCAGGTGAGACACTTCCTTCTCAAAAATATCTTCCCAGACTCTATCCAGGTAAACCTCACAGAACAATTAAAAATGAAAAAAAAATCACTTCATATAATTGTTCTGCTGTGGTGCAGTTTATTGCCTTTTTGAGAGCAGGGACGAGGGGAACTCCCTTGACTCTTTTTCTCTGAACGTAAAATCAGATATCAGCAAGCACAGTCTGTAAGTGTGTTTCTGTTTTCACACCACAAAGATTTGAGGGTGGTTCATAGCTAATATTAGATGACACTTTTTCCAAGTGGTAAATTGACAGTAACCAGGCTATCTGTGAACCTGTTAAAGAGGCTGTTACTGCGGCTGTGGCAGGCAGGTTTTTTTATTAAAAGATTTCTAAAACCTATACTAACTTTGCAAAGTACTATAGAAGAGGGACTGAAAACCAATAATTTCCTTAGCTTTTCATTGAAATTATCATTAAAATGCAGAGGATGAATAACCCCCTGCCTTCAGGCTAAAGAGTCTGGATTTTTGTCTGCCTGCATTTTCTTTAAATCTGAAAGTAATTCATCTTCTTGAATTTCTATTTGATTTGATTAGTTACAGGGCTGAGGGTTGTGGGTTTTTTGGTTTTTTTTTTTCTGTTGATTCTGTTTTAGTAAACCTCTGTACAACTCTTTTAAGTATGCTTGAGAGAGTCTTGGGACCAAATTCAGACTCTGTGTAAGTGAACACTTTGCTTTGGGTCTGACCCTTGACTGGGCAGCAGCACCACAAATCTCTGTCAGGCACTGAAATATGTTCCTGTTGTACATAACTGTTTGGAGATGTTTCTTCTCAAACTGTCTAGGGCACTCAAATGCAGACACCAATGCATTGGCATCATTGACTAGAACTTCAATTTAGATATTAAATATTTCCTATGAATTATTCTTAATATTTAAGATGTCAGTAAATTCTATAGTACTTAAATTCTTAATAGCATTATATTTTTAATATTTAGGATCTCAGAATTCGTTGTAAGTGTCTTCCTGACTGGAGGGAGAAGAAGCCGTTCTGGAGGCAGAAGGGTCTGTGTTGGTGAATGTTGTTTGTAACAGCACTTCCTGAGAACATGCCTGGTTCCTGCTCATCTTGTTCAGGCATGAGCTTCTTAAGGTATAAATGCTGATAGAAATCTTACTTGTTTTGGCTGGAAATACCATCATCTGGGATCATAAATGTCATGAATAATTTCATAATTTGAAAATATCATGTTGAATCAGGAACTTCTTGTAACAGAGAGTTAAGAGATGTTAATACAGCTTGGTTTAGGTTCACCTCACAAATATAATTTCTAGGGCAAGGGTCAAGACTTAAAACATATGTATTATGCTGCTATGGTTCCTGGGCCATGTAACACACACGGTATTCTTGGAAATATTCAGATGACTGCCCTAAAATGATATACATTTAAAAAGGTAGTATCAGCTTGGTGAAGCTTTCAGAAAGTAGCTGTTCTGCAGGTTCCACACAGGGAATGAAGATTGCCTTTTTCCACCTCTCTGGATATAAATCTACTTCAGGAGGTGCTCACATACCATTGTGGTAGAAACTGGAGGATTACAAAAGTTGTAATTTCAGAAGACATCCTGGTTTATCAGTTGCATACATGCACAGATTCACCCAGATAGATTATTTGGGCTTCTGATGTGCCTGCAAACACTGTCACGGTAAATCCTGAATTTCTTTTGCTACTCTGTCTTAAGTTATCGAGAAAAAACCTTTTAAATGTAAATTGCTTCTTATAGTTTGTGCTACTCATTTCATTTTACTTTCTGCTTAAAAATATCTAGAGAAAAAAATTGGTCAAACATCAGTGACAAAATCTACTCTATCAGGAGGACTTTACAGCCTCTGCAGTACACTCCGTGATTCTACGGATAACGTAAAATGATCAGGCATTGGAATAGGTTGCCCAGGGAGGTAGTTGAGGGGCCATCCCTGGAGGTGTTTGAAAGGTGTCTGGATGTGGTGCTGGGTGATGGTTTAGTGTTTTAGGGGTTGCAGTGGTAGTTCTGGGTGAATGGTTGGACTGGATGGCCTTGTAGGTCTCTTCCAACTTCAATGACTCTATGATTCCATGATGATTAACTTATTTTTACAGGGCAATTGAACATGAATCTTCACTAATGTGAAAAGTTTTGTCTGCAACTTTCATTTTCTATTTCCTTAGGTTTTGCTTTCTTTTTTTTTTTTAATAACATAGTGTGGCCTATCAGGAAATTAAACATCTATTTAAGCTGATCAAGAATTCAAATCCTAATCTGGCAAAGACGAAAAATTGCTGTATTGAATGTAGAGCGAGAACCAGGAAAACGACCCTTTTTAGTGTCTTCCAGAGGTTAGTTTTAGTATTACAGGGCTATGCAGAAGTTGATAAGAAGCATGAGCTGCCTGGGGCTGGTGGCCTGGGTCCTGCTCCTGTGTTCTGGTAACGTCTGGTCTCCTGATGCCGAGCAGAGAGGCAGCATTTTCCTATTTTGGCAGGAAACACATCAGCAGTGCTTGGATTATTAACATGTGTTATAATCACAGAAATTTTTAATCAGCTTGAAGCAGAGATAAGCCAGACCCTGACATTGCCAGAAACTGACTCTGTGTTGAAGAGCTTTTATTTCTTCCATAACCTCACAGTTTATTCACATCAGCTCCTGGATTCCCACGAACAACACCCTCAGCATCTTTGTATGGTCCATTCCCTTTAACAGAGCTCAGAGTGTAGTTTGAAAAAAATATAGAGAGTACTAATGAAATTATTTCATCTTGTTTGATCAGAAAATACTATTATTTGTTATTCCAATGATACCGTCCAACTACTGTGAAAAAACATAGCTGATTTTTTTACAAGGTTATAATTTTAGATCACCCTAGAAATTATTCGCAGCTAAAAATTTGTTGCAAATTTCTTGTTTGCTCATTATTTCTTCTTAATATATGGGAAATAAATATTTTACCAAAAAAGTTAAGCCAAGAAATAGAAAATGGCTTTACTTCATGATATATTTTCCTTGTTTACATTAGATAAAATCTATTTATTCTGATTTAGAAAACATATTTTATTGAATAAGGCCATTGTTTCATTTAGATCAAAATCCTGTGACACTTACCAAGTAATCAGCAGTGGTAATTGTAAATGAAGAAACATTATCTTGTGGTAAAGCTGCTCTCCAGCCCAGTAATAATTTAGTTTGCGGAGAAAAGTCTTTGCCAGGCTTGGAGCTTAAACAACTTTATCTGAAGCTACTGGAAGTATTTTCAATGAATTGAAAGATGGTTTTACAGAGCCACCTAATTTAAGCCCTAAAGCAGAAGGTTTGCTAAGCCTTGTCATGATTATTATGATTATCAAAACTGCAGGTACTGGTCCCAATAAATAAATGTTTATCTTTGCCTGGATCTCAACAAATAATCTCTCACACAGAAAACGTGTCAGAACATTTGTAGATTTTCATTCGCCTGGGGGGGAAAAAAATAACCTTCTCAAAGAAGTTCATGTGTGGATATTCTCTTGGTTCTTCTAAAGCAAGTATAAAAGCTTAACAAATGAACGCATGCCTAGTACTTGCCAAGCTCCCAGGGCTTAAACATGTAACCCAATTACTTTCTGAAAAGGGTTATCTAAAATAAAGAAACTCATCTAGGGGACCCTTATGATACTTGCAAGAGAGTGGGTAAAGAGAACCACTTTTTAAATATTAACTTTTACATTAATGTCCAACCAATCCAGTTGGTAATTTGCTTACTGTTTTATGTATGCAACACTGAATCCTCCTCCGAATCTGTGATAACAGAAATTGTGTCAGCACTTCTCTCATAACAGGCTGTGCATGGAAACTGCATTTGGAAAGCGGAAATTTCACAACATGACTGTTTAGTCAAAGAAAGTAAATGTGTCCAAGAGTAATTCAATTCCTAATGAAAATCTGTTTTATGTACAAAGGCCTGGCTTGGCTGCCCCTTTGGCTGCAGCTCCCAGTGCATAGAGGTGTCCCCACTTCTATTGCTGGCACAGGACTTACTAATAAAGGTTGGAGACTTTTGTATTTGAAGATGAGTAGTATCTCAAAAGCTGAGTCTCAGCTCTGACGAGCAGCAGCACTTTACAGACAATGCTTTCAATGAACGTGCCTGCGAAGGATTTGAAGTGCTTTGCCTGCTCACTGCACTACATGGCAGATGAGAGTACTCCCACGTTTCCTGGCCAAATGCAGAGAACTGTCTTGATTTCAGAAACCCATACTTACTGCTTTTTCTGCCTCTCTGCAGTCTTCATCTGGAGAGGGACTAAAGCTGAATGATGGTTGGCTTGGAGGAACCTGATTTTTAGATGTTTTTCCCTCTGTCTCCCCAAGTCTGAGGGAGCTGCAGAGATGACTCGGAGAATGGAATGGTGCAGAGCAGCACAGACCTGATGATCTCAGGTCAGCCAAAGGCAGTAGCTAACACAGCACCAACCGAGAAGGGAATTTCTAAACAGTCTGGCTTTCTGCATCTAAAGTTTATCTGGTTTCTGCTTTAGACACCCAAGTCTTCCTTCAGACCTTCCTCTAACTTTCTTCTATGTTTAGAAGCAAAATACAATGGCTAAGTACAACCCATGTTGCTGGCTCAGGTATCAATTTCTTTAAACATTTGGTTACATCGTGTCTGCCCCTAAAGAAATCTGATTTGTACTCTGGTATTTTTCAGTCTGCCATAGGCATTAGAAGTAAAAGGCAGCCTAAACCTCAGAATGTAACCTGGAACCTTTTGGAAAAGGAAATTTGGATTTATTCCACTGGAATTAGGACAAAACCAGATATTGAGATCAGTTGGACTGCAAAATCACCCAAAGTTAGGTTGTGTTGAAAACAGTAGTTTGGGTTCAGACAAGTTTCTTGTAATGAATTATTCATGGACTGGACTATTAAGAAGATTCTGATTCTTTTCTGTAAGACATGTAACTTTAGGGATGAAGTTACGGAAACTTTCAGTGCTTATAAGTTTCCACTATCCCTCAGACAAGTTTTTTTCCTTTTCTTTTAAAGCTGAAGTTCGTTAATTTTTTTGAGAATCTGGTGGCTTTTAATGCCATGTAAATGGAAGCTGATGCATTTGTTAATGGTCTTTTACAGCAAGGTAAAAGACATGGGTCATGAAGCAAAAAAATGATAAGTTCTGATTTTAACTGTATCATAAAAATGTATGAACTCTCTGGGCTGGGCTAAAATCAAACTGGAAATCTAGGGTGGGGTCTGGCCTTAATCTGTATGATTTTAGGCACCAAAGTTTGGCGTATGCCTTCCCTCTGGAGACTGCCAGGCCACTCCTCCTCTGCTGGCTATAAAGGGCACAAAGGCACTAACTTCAGACCTACCTCTCAGATATCTAAAAGAAGCAGATTTCTGGTTAATTTACAGCAATGGACCCTGATACCTTTCAGGCAGAGTCCTTATGACTTCCAAATTATGTTTTGTTCTGCAAACAAAGAAAAGTATATAGAAATATACACGGAAGAAAACATCCTCTGTCTGAAGGCATGTTTCCTGTAACAGGCAATGCCAACTCTACAAAAGAGCATCTGCAGATTAATGTAGAAACCTTAACTGGGGATTTGTATTCCTGGCCTCATAGGTACCAAGCCTCATGTGACTGGTGACCAAATAGCGGAAACTTCATTCTGAAGGAGGGGAAGAAAAACAAAATTGTGGTTCTGTTTTTGTTTAGGTTTTTGTTTGGATGTTTGAGTGATTGATTTTTATTGACTTTTTTAAAAAAAAGAAAAATAAATGCATAAAAGACTTATGTAATGTCTTATATTGACTCCGAGTGCTTTCAAAATTTCATCCTATATTTGAGAGAGACCTGTGCTGAAGGTGGTGCCTGATCCTCATGCATGTAAACTCTATTTCTAGTCTTTTTCTAAGTGAATAGACTGCTTTGTGAAAAGCAGTTCATTGGTGGTTAACTTTCTTATTTTCTTTGAAAAAGAGAAGATCTGCCAAATTAAACTGAGACCTGCTGAGATAATCACATCGAACTGGAAGGGGACTGTACCCTTAAAACCCCTCCTGGAGCTAAAGGAACAGCTCTGGAGTGAGGTGGTGGCTGGCAACCAAAGTGGGAGAGCCCTTAGGAGACCAGGAGGGCCATTAATTTTAGAGCAATTGTGTGATGATTAGATGGCCTGTTACTTACTCCTGCAGCATACAACACACGTGCACAAAGTTCCCTCATCACCTGCTGTGCTGGGGGCTGCTCACACAAGCACAGCATCACATCATACTGTGGCTATCTGCAATCAATGAGCAGATTTATTCGCTAATTTTGAGACTGCTCCTCCACCCTGTTTTATCATCAAGCATTGGTTCTGCACTGCCTCCTGGGGGAAGTTTTCATTTCTTCCTGTTTTAGACCTCCAGCTCTAATACCTGCATTTAAGGATCGTTTCACCAGAGGAAGATGTACTGGTTTCTGTGTAAGTTATTAGGAACTGGCTTTATTTGAAGCTGTGAGAGGAATATGGAAAGTACGGGTTGTGAACTCTTGTCTGCAATGATTCCCTTGTGGTGTTGAAGGGTTGATAAGAACAGATAAAAGTCGTCCAGAAACAATGAGCAATCAACTGGGAGGTGCCTTCAGAACTGGAGAATAAACTGCTGCTCATTTGATTCACTGCACTTGTATTTTTGTATCCTTTTCCTGTGCAGAAGAAAAACAAGTTAACAGCATAGGTCTCCTGCAAACAATACAAAGAATCTGGAATAGACCTTTCCACATGCTTCAGGTGAATTACCTTCTGCAGGGAATGAAGTGGGGATAAAACAGCCTCCTTTTCTCCTCCTGTAGTTGTGAAGGGTCAAGAAACAATAGTGATGGCTGAAATATGTTGAAATATCCCTCAGTTGGCAGAAACAGGACATGAGATGTGAAAAAAAGGAGACATCTAACCAAACTTAAAACTCAGCAGAATGTGTGTGCATTTGTGCTCAGTTCTTCAGATGTTCCTCTGGAAAAATCATCCGAGACCCTTGCAAAACCAACAGGATTGAGAGTTTACATCAATATTCTCTCCATTCCTGACGTTTCGTGAACGCCCGAGGGAGGAGGCGATCAGTCCTGGCCGCCCCGGCGGCACAGCCACGCACTGCCTGGCAGCAGCTCTCCATCCGTGCGGGCACTGAGGGACAGCCTGCACCGCCCCACCTCCCAGGGCTCTCCTCCTGTGGAGCCCTCGGGGCATCCCCGGGGCAGCTGCGGCACAGAAGCCACCAGCGCACTCCATTTTAATCTCTGCAATGGGCAAATTCTCTTGCAGGTTTGTGCTTGGCAGGATGTCACTCGACACCACCGTTTCAGCACATGGTTCTGCTGCTGTTTCTTTACGGCCCAAGCGGACACTGTCAACATATGGATCTTTGCTGTCTTTCTGTACCTTCCCTTTTGATTGTACTGATCATTACCTTGTACTTGTTGAGATTTTTAACTTTCGTCACGAATTGCAGTGGTATAATGATATAATTGTTTGCCAGATCTCTTTTGTTTTAACTCAAATTTATAGTCATTTAACCACAGCTTCTCTCAATTTCTTTTCAGCAAAGTCTCTTTGTTTAGACTTGAGCCCAAACTATGTTTTTCTGGAAAACATTTTAAGAAATGGTCCTGGCTGCCTCATTTTGACAAAGGATAATTGGAAAATATAAGGTTTCTTACTTTACTGAAAAGAATCCAATTTTTTGTAAGAACTCCTTTTGATTTTGATGAACATTGAAGAGACAATTTTTATTAAACTTCATCCATATCCAGTCATTGCTATTGTTCATATGAGACACCCACCTACTTGCAGAGCTCCAAAGTGATCACTGTGAGAAAAAGCATTTTTGAAACATAAATTAATTTAATTCTTTTAGGTACAAGAGAATGTTTAAAACGTATTGGAGTTTTCAAATTTTTTTTCTTCCTTTTTCTTCTCCCAGTTTTTCCTTTTTGGGAAAAATAATGGTATTTTTAATTTTGCTATACTAGAAGAAAACTTAAGGAGGGTTAGGAATTTTTGCTTCATACAGAAAGATTTTTCTTTACAAAACAAATTCTAATTTGACTTCAGCGCCTATAGAAACCTTGACCAAATTTCCATCTAAAGTGTTTGGATCAGATTTTAAAATTTCCCCCAAGAATATATCTTTAATATGTCAATACTCAGGTTTCAAGAAACATAACATCACTTTGCCTACCTTACTTCAAACCAGAAACTTGTGTGCAGACACATGGAAAATATTATTTCCAAAATGACACTGAACTGGAAAAACTTATCATTTTGTACTCAGAGAACTTCTTTTTTTGTCTTTAGTGGACAACAAATTTTGTTCCCATTACCATTAATTTATACCTATGTGAGGAAGAAACATAAATGTTGCAAAATAAATCAGCAGAATAAAAGGGGAGATTTGAACGATAGCTAAAAAGAGAGCTGAAACCATATAAAACAAATCCAGTTTTTATCTCCTGTAGTGCATCTCTCTCATTCCTGCCACACATCATTGGCTGTGATCATCCCTTACCACCCTGTGTCCTTTTTGGATTGTGAGGTATGTAGAACTGGAGCCTGCCTATAAAATTTTGCACGCTGACATGGATATCAGTAATTCTGTATAAATATGGTCGTGTGATTGTGGCTGCCTCTACGCTCACAGTTGTCGTGGGTGGTAGGCTCTGGCTTCTGTGTCTACCATGTGACTTTAGAAACAGCATCCAACAAACACCAACAGCCGAGGAAAACATTTCTCATTCACCTGTGTGAGGGCTGACCTTGTCAGCTGAGCAAATCCAGTTCCGCCCAGCAGAGATATTTGTACACCCAGAGAAGTTATCAAAATATTGTACAATAAGAAAGTAACGTTATAAATTGCAGTTCATATGTATGTATAGCAGCAGTTCCTTTGAGCGAAAATGCAAAATGGGCAATTTCAGGTCATGAAGGAGAAAGTCAGTGGTGCTAAATACATGAAACTGAACTGCGAGGCCTGGGAATGTGACCTAATAAACGAACAATAAACCAGACAGACAGATAAGAAGGGCTTTTTTCTCAGAGCCCTGCAACTCACACAACTTAATCTTTGTAAGGGAGGGAAGTGTTGCAAATGCTGCCTAATATTTTTCTGAAGCTCATGTCCTCTGCAAATAACCCCTAGTAACCATGCTGAAATGATTAGAGTGATTGTACCATGAAACGGCTTGGATTTGCTCATCTGGCTTCAAGTTCAGAGGAATGACCAACAAGCTGACTTATGTTCTTAACAGTGTAGACCCAGAAGGGTTCAAGCAGATGTTGCAGGCTTACTCCGGGCAAATACATGAAGTTTTGTGGTTTCTCTTAAGTGTTTGCTAATATCTACCACATTGCAAAGTCAAATGTCCTTTCTCAACAGAGCTGACTATTCATAATACAATACAGATGATTTAATCTGTGGTTAGGACTTTCCATTTCTACTAGAGCTGTGTAAAGTCTGAACCACTCAAATTTACATTACACTGAGATACAAACCGAAAAAAAAAAAAAGAAGAAAGGTCAAAAATCCCTGTCAGTCCCAAACTCTGAAACCATGCCAGTTCACATGTCTGCAGTTGGGTTATGGAGTGATGCTATGACCCTGTGCATGTCCATGTCCTACTGTGACATTGCTCCTTGAAGTCCATAACTGAATTAAATGGGAGATTTTTTATGGAAGTTTTTGGCGCAATTAGAAGTAAGTACATTTTCAGAACTAGAGGCACCAGGATCTCAACTGTACTTGATTTTGTTGTTTGCATCAAATGTTCATCCACTCTCCTCTCTTATTTGTGAGTCATATGAAAAATAAATGCTAACTTTTAATATTGAAAATATTATTTGCAATTAATTACCAAGTAAGTTGTTTTAATATGATCATTCTTTCAAAGTTGATTTAAATTCTCTTTGCAGTCCTGACGGTGTTGTAATCCTGAAGAGATTTGTGTTGTTTTGTTTTATTTTGGTTTGTTCCCAGAAAAGGGGTTTATTCAAAAAACGTGAAGTTCCTGAAGGACTCAAAGGAATCTCTTTTGACATTAGTGAGTGGTTTTGGAAAAAAGCATTGGGTGATAAAAGATTTAGAAAATCCTAAGCAACTTGTTTTGACATCTTTAAACAAAGACATTTATTTGGTTTTGCTTGAAAAACTGTTTTGGATAATAAATGAAGACAGAAGACTGAGAGATTTGTGTTTCACAAAAAATATATTTTGTGTCCGAAGAAATACCTCTGCTGACAAAAAATGTATTCTAAGTTTCTGTTGGTTTAGCAAAATAAACAATGGGTTTTGGTTGACTGAAGATTATTTTCTTTTTATTTTTTTCAGTTTGGGCAAAGCATAAAAAAAAAATCATTAATTTCCTACATAGAACTGTTCCGAGTAATTCCCAGAACGAGGCAGAACAAAGTAAAGTTTATATCTTGGTTGAAACACTGGCCACTTTGAAATCAATGGCAGAACTCCCATTAATTTCACTGGGGTCAGGCTTTTACCTTCATCTTTAACTTAGAGCTTGGTTTTCCTTCATTATAACTTGCAGAAGTGAAGGAGACTTCCTTCGGTTCAAATCACTGCTGGTGAATGTGTCCCAAGAGAAACATGCAATACCCATTTCCCATTTCTGTCCTAAAAGAGCACTAGAAAAAGCACATTTCTGCAACTTTATTACGTATATGGGCATTTTTGAAGGTATCTTAATGTCTTTGTCTATAGTAAACCCTGTTTAAGATGTTAATAATTTTTGACAAGCACTTCCTTTGTGTCTGGATTTTGAAAGGAAAACCTAGAGCATAAAATGGCCTTGTTCTAGTCATGCGGTGGATTGAAACCAGCAGAAGCTGATAGCAAACAGCTTTTCTCAAATGTAATTTCGGTTTGCTTTCCCATAGATTTCTACTTTGCCTTCTGCTGCAAGCTGGCAGCACTATTTTAAAAGACAAGAAAATAATCAAACTCAGAAATCTCCTTTAAATACTAATTTCTTTTTATAAGCTGTACTTTCTCTCCGACATCCAAAAGCATGGAAAAAAAGAGTTTCTTAAAAAAAGCCTTCAGAGGTGTTTCTTTAGAGCATGGAGCAAAACAGAGGGCCCCCAAAGTGGGAGTCTGCACCCTGGAGGGGCAGAGCAGCTATTTCCTGTTCCAGGGCAGCCCAGCATCATGCACCTCTAGTTCCTTCTGTTTATTCAGTCCGTGGCAAGTCATAGGAAAAATGCACTTTTCACCCCTGGATGAGAATAAAGCAACATTAATTGGATCATGGTTTTATTTTTGTGCAGCTCTACAGCTGTGGCCTATCTGAAAGTTTTTGAAAATTCAGCTATTTTTATGACAGTTGGGGATGCAACAACTTTTCTAGGTCTAGAAAGTCACCATATACATCAAGCCATAGTAGCTGACCATGTGCTCTTTGTTACTGAAATTTGACTGTATGTCTGAGACCTTGGGTGCATAAAAATGTTAGTGTTGTGTTTCTTCCTATCTTACAAAATACAACCTTGTGAGAAAGCAAAATTTAATGTGGTCAAGCGGACGTAGTGGGATTCATTTCATCCTAACCTAAACACCTACAGATGGCATGGCATCCCATCCTAGTCTACAGTGACACTGTGGATGAGATCTTCACTGATGGTCATGAAAGCTGAAGCTCCTTCCACTCATCTGGACACTTACTTCTGGGTACACTTTGAACGTGGGGAAGATTTTTTCCCTTTCATTTTGCCTGCTGGCATTCTCAAAGTTAAAATTTAAATTAGGTGTAGATATTTATTTAGTTTTGAAAGTGTTACCTATACAACAGTGGTTTTCACCAATTTTCTAGTGTTATCATAGGTATATTATTCAGGTCTTGCCTGTACTGAACTTGGTTTTCATTTGCTCATGGTAAAATGTGTTTACATTTTTAAGTAAAATCTCTTGCTTCTTATGATTGGAGATTCCTCAGGGAGGCAAAACTGATAACAGCTTTCACCTCAAACCAAATTAGGAACATAAGCTTCTAACACAGTGTCAAGAAAAACAAGGAAGCAAGTAAAAAAAAATATGAAAAGGGAGCAAAATTCTGACATCACACTGAGTGACAAAGATATTGAATTTATGAAAACACAAGGTTCGTGTTCAGGCATCAATCTATAAATGCTAAGGCATAAGACATCCCATAATTAGAGAGAAAACAGTTAGAGGACTGAGCAGAACATTTCTTTAATGTGGCAAATTAAAGCAAGAATTTTAGCTTTGTGAGGAGTCATTTGTAAATGTATATGTACATCCTCTACCACGTGTCTCCTCCTCCTTTCCTACTGGACCAGCCTATCCCTTCTTCCCATTTTCTGCTGTAACAGCAGCCAGGCTTTTCCTTTCACTTGCTCTGGCAGCTGCAGTCCCACCCTGCTCCCCGCACCGAGAGCACGCAGTGATTACACACGTCTATTGCAAATGATCATTTTCCCTTCTGCCTCCCAGCTACAAATTCCCATCACGGTATACCCTTCTTTAAATCTCTCCTTTATTGAGTTTCATCAGCATAAAGCCATTATTAATACACCTGTTTGGAATAAAAAATAATTTCGCTGTGTCTGCCACCCTCTCTCCGCTACAGAGTCTCGCCCGATCCCGGGTTCCAGCCGTGATTGAGCGGCACACATGTGTTTCAAATAAAAGCTATCTTCTCTTCACACACTCGGCTCCCTCTCCCAGCTGTAGATCTCCCTACTGCATTATCCTCATTCGTAACTTTTCTGCCTTGTTTTCAGCCATGCTCTCTCCTCAGTGTTTTAGATTTTCTTATGGATGTGTTTAGCACATTTCTTTCAAAGAAGAGGCTTGAAAAAGGCTATTCACTAACACAGTCTTCATTTTAGACCAGGAAACTCAATCTGCAGAGTTGGAGAAATTTGCTGCTTGCTCCAGAGTGGGTACAGAAGGCTTGGGAATGGCATCTTGGATTCTCTACTGGAGTAAACTGGAGCTGGAAGTCCAGATCTTCGGGCTAATGGGCATATGACCTTGTGCTGGATTGCTCTCTTTCCCTTTTACTCGTTTTGGAGACGGGTGTCTTTGGGAAGCATTACTTACCTGTGCTTTACATATAAGATTTATTGTGGGTTATGGAAGCAGTGGGTTTCAGACCTACAGGCATATCCTTACATCTGTTGTTCAATGGCCAGAGATAGTCTTAAATATGTGGAAGATCAGGGCATGGGCCCATCCTTGCTCCCATCTGCACAGCAGATGTCTTGTGCATGTCCCTAGTTTAACCCAGTGGGGCTCTGGGTTATTACCCTGGCTGCTCGTGCCTCTGACTGCAATTATTTGCACCCAAACTATGTTTCAGTCTATGATGCAAAAACTCTCAACACTGAGATACTTTCCCCTTCCTTTGCCTATGCTGCTATGAACAAAACCAGAACCGGATGGTGCAGACAGTCCTTACACTTCAGTGCTTATACTGTATCCCAAAACTGGTACTGTCAGCCCCAGCTACTTAAAAATTACGAGTTTGTTCTCCAAAGTATTGCCAACACAAAAGAACTAATTAGCAAGCAAGCAAGACAGCAAGACAGTTGTGCTTGTCTGGCTTCTTGCCTTGGGCCAAGATTTTCAGCTTTCCTCTGACTGTAGTATCTAGATATGTAAATATTTTTTTCTTCTTTTTGTAAATGAATTCTGGAATTCCAGTTTAATCTTCTGTTTTGGGAAGGTGGTGCTTTAGGAAGGAATCACACCCTTTGTTGTGGCTCTCACTAAATACTTAGAAATGTTGGGAACACGTTGTAAGACTTGCCTCCAAAGGAAAGTTTGTGTATATACCAGAAAACAATCCACCAAAGGTAAAGTTTCTGGTCATCTGGTCATCTGTGTCACCTGTTAAATGTCATTACCTAAATAACAGCAAAAACAGTGAAGGAAACAACTCAGAACATGGAGCAATTTTCTTTCTAAAGCATTGTTTTGAATAAAAATGTCTACAGGATTGACGAGCGGTTCATGTCTTAAATAATTTCTCTATTGTGAAAGAAGCGTATTTAATTTTAAAACAATTTTCAACAAAAGAAAAAGGACTGTGGAGAGGACAGTTATCTTGAATTAGATAGCTAGAACCACACTATCAGAAACAATTTTTCTGACTATGTCGGTAGAAATGCCGGTGGTTTTCCTGATTTTGCTTTGTTTTTATGACCTTCATGGCTGACAAACTCACTAGAATTGAAATATTTAAATATTAAAGAGTTGAATCTAGAGATAATTCATCTGATACAATAACAAAATCTCAGAGCAACTCAGAAAACCTGTCCAAAAAAATTGCAATAGTATTTCTGCAAAAAAACTGTCTTAGTCCTTTGCAAAAATGTTTAACAATGATGAAATCATAGAAAAAACACCTGAGGAAATGCTTGAATGATAATATGTCATTTTCTGGTTAAGACTCCAAACCAAAAGGGCACCAAAGGAGTTACACTTACTTTGAAGCCTGTGCGTGTTTTCATAGACAGCTTCAGTATCTATTTGATTTCTGTAAACGTGATAGGCCACAAAGTGAAAGAATGTAGAGGGAGATTTTGGGTACAACAAAATCCCTTACTTGGAGAAGTTAAAACTAGATAATTAGGTCAGCTTTCTAATAAAGCAGTAATCTCCAGCCTATGGCATACTGGCCATTTGTTTCCTGTAAGACCATCTTGACGTCGTGTGTTCACCAAAGGAGTGGAAAAGTCAGAGCAAGGCTGGCAGGGAGAGTAAGGTGAGGTGCATCTCTGCCCAGACCTCTCCAACCCATTGGACTGAAAGCCTGAGTCAGTCCCAGGCAGCAGGGATAAATGTCTGGCACCATTAGCACACGTGGACTGGTGTAGGTTGCTGGCCTAGAGGAACTGAAACAGATGTGTTCGTGGCATTGACTCGTAAAACAGCAACAACAAATAAAACCCCAAACAACCCAACCAAACAAAAAACAACAGAGCAGCAGTAGGTTCTGACCCTCCTTAAGAGAAAAAAAAAAAAGAGAAGATGCTGTTGGGAAAGAAGAATTTTGCTTCCACGCATCATCATCATCATCATCATCATTATTATTATTAATATTATTATTATTATAAAGGGGTATCTTAAATGTGGAACCTAACTTAAACATTCTTAGGCTGGATTTGTCCCCATGGCCTCAGCTAAACTGGGTACTGATAAACTGAATTAATCTGAAGCAGCAGACCTTGGTTACTTCTCTCATTTCTTCACATTCTCTCTTCAGTTGACCTCAGATTCTAAAGGTGTCTCCAAGGGAATGTTATGATATAAGAGATACCAAACTAAAACCTGAGATTTTTATTTTATAGTTGTTCTTACTTCTATTAAAGCTATTAGACAAAAACAGATGATAGGTGGTTCCTACAATGCTGAAGAGTTTACAACAGACAATCCACTCCTGGATAATTTGTAATTTTCTGAGTGTTGGCCAAGACGGACAGTTTAGTCTTACACATAAAATAAGAAATAAGGTAAAGTTAATAATGGCTTTTCCCTTTACAGCTGTAAAGTAGGGAAAACTGCAACTTGCCTGTTCCACCTTGCTTTCTGCAGATTCTTCAAGTTCTTTGTGGACACAATGGAGGGTGTGAGTTTAAACAAAAACGTGGCTTGAAATATTACACTTCCATGTAAAATGTGTATTTGTCTGCATGTGCACTTCCTCAGCTCTGCTTACGAAATCAGTACTCATGAGCGAATTCCTCAGAGCTCTCTTTATAACACTATAGAAAAGAAAATTGTGGGTTTGGCTCATTTGTTGTTCAAAGAATTGTTAAGAGAGTTGCAGATGCAAGGCTAAATAAATACTTTTCTGACTTGGGCCTCTGCAGGGACAGAAAGTTTCTTGGGGTCAGATCAAAAGACAAGAAAGCAAAGCAAGACTTGCAGAAGTTAGAATTTGTCTCCGACCATCTTTTATTTTTCACTGCTGGCACTGGTACATCAGCAGGAACCTGGGATAATACAAGTATACACTCTGACTTCCAAACCCCAGTGGAATTTTCAGGCCTGGTGGTGGAAGTGCTTTGTCTCAAATAACCACTTGTATCATTCCTTTGTTGGTTCTGCAGCAGAGTCGTGAGAAGTCACAATGTGCAGGCAAGCACGTGTGTGCATCATGTAGGATGTGTGCTGCAGCCTCTGCATGATCAGCAAGCATTTGGCAGCTATCAACCATAACAGCTTCCTCTTCACAAGTCCAATGACAGCCTTTTCTTTTGTACTCCCACCATAACTGTCAATGTATTAAAGAGCTATCTATGCCTTCAAGTTTCAAGGCATGAGTATTTTCATACTGAGCCCTGTATTCCTACCCACTTAGTCCACATACATGCTGCTGGTTTCATGGCTGGATTATTCCATTCCTCCAGTGAAGCTGAAATATTTTACAGATTTTTCTCTTACAGTTGAGCTGTTCACGTGTGCTACAAAATGTGTGCTCTCTGTCTGGATCTGCTGATAACCAATAAGGGCTAAAGTGCTGCTGAAGCCTTTCTGCACCTAGAATTACCCTACCAACCTGTCTGTTTTCTTTCAACTCATACTCTGCTGCCACGTTTCCTTAATATTGGCCAGTCATTCAAAAATTAGCTGTGGGGACAGACACACACGGAGTATGAGCAGACAGAACTTGTTCCCTTGGAAGACTGGACTAAAATGACATCTCAGTATGCTACACACTCATCCTTCTTCCTGCATGGGATCTGCTATCCTATGCTCTGAGCCAGGACCATTCAAGAAATGTGCACACAGACATTAGCAACACAACCCTGCAGAGCGAACATTTTATGCAATACAACGTGGATTTCCCAGTGCTGTTTGGTCTTGTTGCTATTAGTCTGTGCAATAGATCCATTCTACCAGATTCAAGTCTCTGTGGTCAAATCTACACAGTTCTCATTTCGACCTTGTTACAAGATGTCTCCAGGCTATTTCACACCCAGAAGATTTAATGAGTCTTAGAAATCACATCACCTTTTTCAATCTGTTTGAAAGTTAGGCTTCTCATCAAAGGTAATCATTGTTCATTCTATACTCAGTAAATAAATACTTCCAGTGGAGTCACTCATCCTGAGAGAAAGAAGTGGTGCTAAGAGTAGGCAGTGGTACATTCTCAGACCAACCAGACTCATCTGTGTCTCTCCAATGGCTGGAGAACGATAGATAGGCAGATATGTGTTGAGATGAAATCTGGACCTGTTGACTTCACTGGGAATTGCTCACAGCCTCTGGAGGTGAAGAGCTGTCCTCAGGTAACAAAGTCCACAAGTCGAACATCTTGCTGGTTGTGTGATGCAGATACATGGCCACTAGTGACTGTGTCACGTCCATGACAAATTCCTTTCAATTAGTGAGACAAATGGGAGTCTAAAAGAGATAGAAACTGAGTATGTTTTTTCATGTGGTCTAGTCATTTTTCTCCTAGTAAGAAAATTAGGGGGTTTATGGTGTTGCCTCGTTGCTGCTTCATTGCTTCTCTCCAAACCACCACCAGAGGCAGGCCAATAACATCATCTTAAAAGCAGGAATTAGTGTGTCAAAACTGATCTTGCCTTAACTCTCCATATGTTACTATGCACTGGCAAGTGACAAACTGCACAGAAAACATGGTCTCAATGTTCTCTGAAAAGGACTGCTGAAATATTTGACAAGCTTCAGTCAAACCAAGCTGTTATCTTCATCTTGAAGCCAACTTGCCAAACAATCTGTTGACACTTCGTGGTATTTTATGTAGGATTCTTCAGTGTAAGAAAGTGTAAAAAGGTCAGAGTTAAGTTATACAAGTCCTCTCTGCTATGTTGCTGTAACAGCACCCTATGTTGGAATTCTCAGCTTTTCGGCTGCTCATTGGAGCAATTCTCTGTCATAGCTGTGTAGTGTCTTAAAGATATGCCAGATATTAGATATGCCTGTTACAACGCAGCACCAACATAGTGTATTTTGAATATATTTACCATTCACATTTTAATACCTCAGCTCTGGTCCAATGGTTCATTTGTTCCAAATACTTTCAAACTGCTGTAATGGTTTAGATTTTGTTCTTATTTTTCTGAAGAGTCTGTTTCTTTTCCCTCAAATTTCAACTGGATCTGTTACATACAGTATTGTGATCTGATATCTGTTGTGTTCTGAAACACTGTGAGAGATTTCTGAACACTCCCAGAAGCACAAACTAAACGTCCCAGCTCCTGTCATTGGGATGAATTATTACTGCGTTCCGTTTATCAAAATTAAGGTTCATGTCTCTCCCACCTTTTGTTATGAAATTTGCAAGCTTCCCAGACCTCTGCTAACCTGCCCCTGTGTTCCTCACAGTCTCTCATTTCTCTTCCCTTCACTAGCTACCCTCTTTTGTTCCATGTGGTACCCCAGTAGCCTTCTCTGCCACAACCCCAAAGGTCTCCCGATGCCACTTGCCTGCCTTTTCCGAAGGTTGCCATCCTTTTCCAAAGGACATAATTCATAACATTTCATATGGAACAGCTGTTCCTAGAGAGTAAACCAGCTGTCTAGCTAGACAGCTAGAATAAACACAGAATAAACCAATTGTCTAGAAGAAACCAATGGTTTGTACCTTTGCAAATCGCTTTTCTACCACCCAGGACTAGACAAAAGACAGCCTGGGCTTTCTACCACATTGCTTCATCACTCATTTCACAGGACATCTTTACTTCTATCTATTCATTGCATAAGGGAAAATAAACATCTTTCACTTCTCACCTCTAAGGCTATAATTTTCTCTCTGTCATGATTTTGTGCTGTGATGTTTCCATCAATTCTCTTGTTCGCCAAAAAAATTTGAAAAGAATTACCAGCAAAACTGTTAAAGTCTAAGTTTCTAAAATTACTTATTAATTTTGTTCCTGCTTCCAAAAAATCCCCATGCTATGTTTGATTAGCTTGAATGTAAGAATAGCAGACAGCTTGGTGTCAGTCTCATCTTTTGTAAATCAGGCAGCCCTCCTGCACCCAAACCAGCCAACTCCCTAAACCTTGAATGCAGTGGCACAGATGGGAGAAGGTGGCCATGTCACATTCAGCCGAGTGGTGTGAAGGTCTTGCTGTCTCCAATTTGCCTGTACCCAGATGTTCTCTCTTGTCCTTTATTCAGTCTCACTTTGGGAAGGGTAGTAGTGGTGCTGGGCAGGGACTGTCCTTTCAATCAATTTGTACATCATCTGTCATCACTTTGGCCACAGCTGCAACTGAAGGGCAACTCCATTGTGTGGCTTGACAGAAATTGGATTAGAAATGCAGAAATCCGAGTCTCTTTGACCTCTTTTCTGTATAGTAAGTTCTCACTAAATAGTTATTTTTGGTTCTTTTTTTGGCATGAATTCAGGTGGAGCAGAACAAAGAGGGTGATGCTGAGACAAAGCCCATTACTGCTTAGCAACAGGAAAAAGAAAGACCTTCTTTTTGTGACCCCAGTTGTTACAGCTAGTTTAGGCTTCCTAGAGCTCAATGGAGACTTCTGGTTTTTAAATAAGAAAAGTTGTATTGACTTTCGTTGATATCATAGGAAGTGTCCTCCAAAGTGTCACAGAGATCTCTGTGTTGCAGAAACAGGAACATCACTTTTGTCCAGCCTTGGCCCAGCTGCTACCATGGGCTAAAAACACCTTATCTCTGCTCTGTCAGACTTCCCAACAAATGCAAAGTGAATTTCCACTCCAGGCAGGATTTCCTATTAAGCTGTTGACAAGATCTGCCCACTATAACTTCTAGGGGATTTGAAGGGCTTCTCTGAGCTGGTGTGTCTGTGTGGCTTGGGTGCCAGCTAAACTCAGTACAGTTTGAGGCTTCACGTGGTAATTCTTCATTGCAGCTTCTACTCCTGGTTTGTCTCCTCCTGTGCTCTTGGATTCTTACCTACCACAGATTTCGCTCATTTGCACTCAGTGCCTGTCTCCTTCTCCTCCCCCTCTAGTGTAGAAGACTAACAGGAGAAAAACTGGAGCATGATGTTTATCTAGTGCATGATACAGTAGCCACGTTTCAATATATTGAATAAATATCCTGTTGGTTCGAACAGGAATTTGAGAGAAGCTGCAAATACAGAAGATAATCCTGACCTACATTACTGCTAATGTGAGCACTTTCTCCATCACCACCCATCACTCTGCTCGTAATTCATAAATGAATGACCATAAAGTGCAACTTTATATGTTATTTGAAGGCTACTTGACATAGGGGTCTCTAATGTGAGGATCAGGATTGGAGGAAGATCAGTTTTAGGAGACCTTAACTCCAAGAGCTTCAAAGATGATTAAACACATATTTGTATGACTGACTTCTGCCAGAGTTTCCACAAATATTTGAGGACCTATACATGCACACCTTGACTTCACTCATGACTTCTTCCAGTCAAGGAATAATCTGAGCTCCGTTCTATATTTCCTTCAACTCTTTTTGTTACATAGACTACCTCCTGATGGCCCAGAACTCTCCTAAACCCTCTGCTTTAGTTTTTTTCATTGAACATTTGAGGAAGGGATGTGATCAACTCTCCACAAAAATCATGACTATGTCCATTAAATCAAGTCTCTCACAACTTCTTCCAAAATTATTCCATGCACAAGTTAGTGCACTTATTATGCTTCATGACAGAATAAATGGGGTGTGAACAGTGAGCTTTTCGAGTAACTTCTGTTAACTCTACTGATACATTTCTGACATTTTGGTCTTCAGTTTTAAGTACATGGCCTTGAATTTGCAGGAATGCCCGTGAACTTAAAGAAACAGGAGTTTTTCAGAAGTGTATATATATATATTTGATACCCAAGGAGAAAAGAACCCCATATGGAATAAAACTATTGTGAATTTACTGCAATTTTCCCCCAATTTCCTAATCAGCTGTGGACTTTTATATCATCTTTGGGATTTGTCAAGAAACATCCTGCTTTTTAACATGTCATTTGCAAAGAAATACAGTCAGATTATTTTTTTGTCTCTCTTCCATTCTACTATTGTATCAAAGTTTGAGGAATAAGCAGAAAGGAAGAAAATAAAGAAGGAAAAACGTGCCAGTGAGTTATTAATCTGTCTATTGTATGCTGCCAGCGAATGGAGAGTCTCATAATATTTTCTAATTTGATCACCAGCACTTTCTTTTTGCAGAAAGCAGAACTGGAAAGGAAACCCCTGTGAACCTTGTCAACGTCCTAGGGCTCCTCCAGACTCTGGACAAAGATCTGAAGGGCTCTGCTGCACTTCTGCCAAGCTGCCGAAGTGCAAAGGTCACTCTACTCTCCCTTGGGACTCATCTGTTTCCATCACATATACAGACAAGGCAGAGGAGTCTTTCAGCCTCAGACAAATGTCAGGAGGCCTAAGGAACAAAAATGTCAAAAAAAGAAAAAACTTGAGGCCCTCTTCAGAAACGGGTGCTCTGGTCTGGAGGCACACAGACAGGCAGGCCACGTTATCAAAGTGCATCCAGCTGCATGTCTGGCAGGGTGTTTATATGGGCCACAGTGCTGGATGTGCTGTCTGGCTTATTTGTCTTGGTCTCCTTCTGCTTTGTTCATTGAGGAAACACCTTTTCTCTAGGGAATTCTACCCTTAAATACTCCTGGCAGCCTGTTCTCACAGTGCCAGGGCCTGTGATTGCCAGCAGCATCTAAACAGAGGTAGGTTTAGCCCCAGTCATGGGCAGTGCAGTCTTGCATGGATCACAAACAGCTTAGCTAGATACTTCCTGACTGGAAAAGTGACAGAAAATGCTGAGGTTCTTCTCCCTTCTCCTGAACACGAGAGCCGAAAGACTTTTTGGACTATCATGGTGTGTCTGAGTATATCTGTCTTTTCTTCCCAGTATAAATTTTCACAGAGTAGGCATGACGATTATGGGGGTTTTCCTGTCCCGAAACTAAGACTTACCGACCATCTTCAAAATATAGAATTACAGAATTTTTTAGGGTGCAAAAGACCTTTAAGATCATTCATTCCAACTACTAACTCAACACTGCCAAATCCACCACTACACCATGTCCACAATTGGCACATTCACGTCTTTAAACATTTCCAGGGATGGTGACTCCTCCACTGCCCTGGGCAGCCTGTCCCAGTGCTAGGCCATCGTAACAGTGAAGACATTATTCCCAGTATCTAATCTAAACCTCCTCTAGAACAACTCGAGACCATTTTCTCCTGTCCTGTCACTTGTTACCTGGGAGCAGAGATAGACCCCCACCTGGCTACAGCCTCCTTTCAGAGAGTTGCAGAGAGTGATAAGATCTCCCTTGAGCCTCTTTTTCTCCAGGACAAACACCCCCAGCTCCCTCAGCCACTCCTTGTAGAACTTGTTCTCCAGACCCTTCACCAGTTTTGTTGCCATTCTCTGGACTTGCCCCAGCCCTTCAATGCCCTTCTTCTAGTGAGGGACCCAGAACTGGACAATGGGATTCAAGATGTAGCCTTACCGGTGCCAAGTACAGAGAGACCATCACTGCTTTGGTCCTGCATTGCTTTTTTTTCTAAAATTGTATTGCTTTTTCCATCAATGTCTCTTTGAGCTCTGGATCTAGAGTTGGTGTTTTACGAAAGTCAAGAGTTTCCTCTCATGCCTGTCTAGAAGACCTAGACAGAGATCTGTAATGCCCTCACCAGAACCAGGTATTTTCCTGAAAGGACATGCACATCAAGTCAATAAGCTTGAGATATGAGATGCCAGCACATGCATCAGATATGACTGCAGAAGCAAAAATGTGATCAGGAGTTAACAAAAATGCGTGTGGTCCTCAGCATGTCTACATTCATAGATGAAAATATAAATCACAGAGCTATGAATGCCATGCGCTTTTTTTTCCTCAGTCTTTGGAAAAAGACACTAGATCAACTAATAAAACCTATTTTTAGCTTCAATAAACTTTATTCCCTTCTTTATCATGTCCTGCAGCAAAATTTCTTGCTGTTTGAAAAAAAAAAAACCACTGATTTATTCAAAGGGAGGTCAAAGGCTTTCTATGCAATTTGAATCTCTTCTTATTGTTTAAATACACACAAAATAAATGATTGCTGGCACTTCTAAGTTATGCAAGACTTCTGGCTAACGAAGGGCTCTGAATCTATTCACGACTATCAAATATAACTCTATTAGATGCCTACTTGGAAAAGAATAGTGAAAATACCCTGTTGCTCATACGCTTACACTATATCCCTCCACTAAAATAAGTGCTGACAAGATGTTCATTTGAAATGCATCCGAAACCAGAGAACAATGTTCTTGAAAAGTACTTTTATGTTTGTAGGAAAAAGTATCTTCTAAAACAAAATTTTTTTTAAACATGCTCCAAACCTAGATTACTCTCTACCCATTCCAAATAATGAATTATTTATAATTTCTGTCTCTGTAAGTTTTTTCTATTATGTACAACGTTTGTTTCTTCCCATCAATGCACTTGATTTATTGAATGTTTCATAAATTGGATACTACAAGTTATGAACTATAAGGATCCTCATATTAGCCTTGAAGAAGCCAGCTGTGAAACCAGCTGCACTCTAGCTCTGACAGCACAGAGCTCACTGCAGGCTGAATTAATGCTCCAAGAAACAAGAAAAATTATTTTAAGACTACAGATGCTTTGTTGTTGTGGTTTAATGTAGCAAGCAGCTAAACACCCCAGAGCTGTTTATTCTCTCCCCTCAGTAGGATGCGGTAGAGAACTGGAAAAAAGGCAAAACTTATGGGTTGAGATAAAGACAGCTTAGTATAACAGAAAAGGAAGGGACAGTAATAATAATAATGATAGAAGAATAGGCAAAACAAGTGATGCATGGTGCTGTTTGCTCACCACTCACTGCCCAGCCCATCCCTGAGCATGTCACTGCCCCCCAGGCAACTCCTCACAGTTCTGTTGCTCAGCATGACACTGTATGCCATGGAATATCCCTTGGATCAGATGGGGTCAGCTGCGTCCCCTCCCAGCTGCTTGTGCACCCCCAGACTCCGTGATGCTGAGGTGGGTGAGAAGCAGAAATGTTTTTAACACTGTCTAAGAACTGCTCAGCAATAACTAAAACATCAGTGTTAACCGCATTATTCTCACCCCAAATCCAAAATACAGCACTGTACCAGTTACTAGGAACAAAAATAACTCTATTCCAGCCAAAATCAGGGCAGTTATCTATCAATTCTGGTACCCAAACCAACTTTTAAAAGTGGGCAGAGGCAACTATGTTGCTATCCACCAGCTGAATATCTCTAACTTTAAGGGAAAAGACAATTCAGGGTTAGAAAAGTTTGCTTTCTGATTCTTACACTAAATCTCTTTCATATCTTGAGAAAAGCTATGTCCTCATTCTCTTCTCTAAGAGCACTCAACTCCTTTGCAAATCAACATAAGGAGCATTTTTATTTAGGAGAAACCATTATTTCTTGATTATTTTTTATGCTAAAGTTTTTGAAAAGGCAGATCTGAGGTACACCTGCAATTGGTTTTTCTCCTTTCCTATGTCCATGTAATATCTGGTCTAAAAGCATGGACTAAGGGAGTGGGAAGACAGCCCATGCTCGTTTCCATTCTGCATGCCAGGCATTGCATGCCAGGAGCTCCTTTTCCTGACATACAGGAGATTTGCAAAGATGGGGCAAGTAAAAGGATGAGGGACAATAGTCACAAATTGCAAGAGGAAAATTCAAATTTAATATAACGGAAAATTTTTTCAACAAGAGCCTGGTTCAGCACTGGAGCAGGTGCCCTCAGAGTCCCACCTTTGGCATTTGCAGAGCTGTCCTGGATATCAGGTCCTGGACAATGTGACAGAGCCTGGAAATTAGCTCTGCTTTGGAGAGGCTGGCCTAGATGATATCTGGAGGTCTCTTCTAACTAAATTTTGCTAAGAATCTATAATAACAATGTTGTAAAATTAGCTTAACTAGTAATTTGAAAATGACTAATGCTAAAAAGTTCCGAAAATTGCAATTCCTATTCTGAAGGGAGGTTTTTTCTTTGTTTCACAATCCTTTCTCTAACTTCTCTATTAAGTTTAACTTCTAAGTCATAGGAACCACATATTATCCTTTACGATGGTACAATAAAATACCTGATGGGATGTAGACAGATAATGGGGGAGCAGCTTCTGTGCTCTGTTGGTCTTGACTAACTGCTATGTTTGTCCTCAGATGGGTAGAAATTCCATGGAGTTCATCAAATATTCAGGGCAAAGGCTGATGACAGAACTAACAGCCAAGCAAGAGCTTTTCTTTAATTTGGCCCACTAGAGTGTCTTCGTTTATGAGAATTTAAGAGGCAGACACTATGGAATGAGTTGCCTCCTCTTATAGTTTTAACCAATCCCTTTCCGCCAATAAGGAGAAATGAAATATGAGTAGAAGACATAAGTGAAAAAAATAACTGTTTACTAACAAGCAAAACAGCCACAGAAGAAAAATAACAGTAAATAATCACTAGGTACAAAACTGCAAAATCTCACAGAAGCTCCCCCGGGAAAAAGAGAAACCCTTGCGGTGTGGGCCTGTGGGGACCCCATGAAGTCCAACAAGGCCAAGTGCAAGGTGCTGCACCCAGGTCAGAGCAATTCCAAGTACAAATACAGGCTGGGCAGAGAATGGATTTGAGAGCAGCCCTGAGAAGAAGGACTTGGGGGTGCTGGTGGATGAAGCTCAACGTGACCTGGCAATGTGCTCTTGGAAGCCCAGAAAGCCAGCTGTGTCCTCGGCTGCATCAAAAGCATTGTGGCCAGCAGGCTGAGGGAGGTGCTTTTTACCCTCTGCTGGTCTCTTGTGAGACTCCACTGGGGTACTACATCCAGCTCTGGAGCTCCACGTAGGAATACAAGCACCTGTTGGAGTGAGTGAAGAGGAGAACTACAAAGATGATCAGAGCGTTGGAACAAGGCTCCAGGGAGATCATATAGCACTGGTACCAAGTACCAAGAGCATGTGGTGACAGGACAAAAGTTAATTATTTAAACTGAAAGAGGGCAAGTTTAGATTAGATAATATGAAGAAATTCTTGACTCAGATGGTGATGACACAGTGCAACAGGTTGCCAGAGAAGTTGTGGATGTCCCATCCCTGGAAGTGTTCATGGTCAGGTGGGACAGAGATATGAGCAGCCTGGTCTAGTGGAAGGTGTCTTTGCCCATGACGGGAGAGATTGGAACTAAATGACTGTTAAGGTCCCTTCCAACCCAAACCACTCCATGATTCTGTGATTTGATGGTGCAACACAAACCCCCTCGCTGTCTGGCAGTGCTCGGAGCAAATTGCTTTGAGCGCTTTGCTCAAAGTGCGTCGTCAGTACCCGGTACACTCAGTTCGGCACGGCGCGGGGCCGCTCTCGGGGCAGGGGTGAGGTGTGGGGGGGTGCGGGGAGAGAGAAGGGAGCGGTGTGCGGGGATGCGAAGCCACTCTTGGTGCGGGGGAAGCAGAGAGAGCGGTGTGCGGGAATGCGGGGAGAGAGAAGGGAGAGGTGTGCGGTGTGAGGAATGGGGGCGGCGGTGTGTGGGGATGCAGGGCTGCTCTCGGAGCAGAGGGAGCGGCGTGCGGGGATGCGGGGGGA
>VZTF01006070.1:0-18743 GCA_013397755.1 Cnemophilus loriae | reverse complement strand
CTATCAGAAGGCCTGCGACACAGAACCTTCCAGAAATAAGACTGCATACCCAGAACTCCTCCTAGAGGAGATATTGGAGTGTTTACTAGACGAATCGGGGTTACAAACCCCCCAATTTCTGATGCGTATGCATGTCCCCATCTCTGATGGACTCGGACTGCATATTGCGACCACGGATCATGACCCCCCACCATGTCACTGGAGCCATGGGTGGTGATAGATCTCTCTTTTCCTCTGTTCTTCTCTTTCCAATTTTCCTCTCTTAGGGTGATCATACACACTTCAGAATGGCTACAATACCCCATCTCGAATCCATTAAGTTTTTTTCCACATACGGTTTCAAAGCAGTTCTAATAAAATTTGTTGTTGTATCAGTTATTTAGTGTTGTTTTGCTTTAATCCATCTCCAGGGATCACTTTAACAACAAACTTGGCTGCTTTGCCTCAGAAGTGGGTCACATTCTTATCTTAATATTTCTGAATAGTCTTCACTACATAAGCAACACGAATTTGGCTATTATATATATTTGAGAATATATAATATACATTATACGTACAACACGTATACATAATATAGAATATATATAAAATATATATTTGAGAAAATACCAACCTTCAGCTTGTGAAGCTGGTGATCGTGCCCACTTCTTAATGCAATTCAGGTGGAATACATGGTAACAATTCTGACAGCTCCACACTGGGGCTACTATTCGGACCACCTCACAGCATACCATGCACTCATACTTCTCTGTGGTCAGCTGTTCAATCAATGACCCTGCAAATAAAACATATTACTTGTGCATAAAAAACCAGCTAGCTGAGAAACAAAACTCAAATTAAATTCCATGATTTCATTTTAATTATAACAAAACTTACTTTACCTCTGTGGCTATAAATAAGGCCTTAGTTTACTCCTGGAAGATTCCAATTTGATACTTGCTATGCATTTTTTAGCTTCAGAGCAGGAAAAAGGAGTATGAGATTCCTATTAAAGTGGCAATGCAAATTCCACTTTGACAAATAGCAATTATTCTGATCTTATGAATTAATTAATAGTTTTAAGATTGGCAGAAGTTTGAGATTTTACTCATCACTTTATATGGGAAATTTATCTTTGCATACACTTTAAACCAAAAAGATGAAAGCTCTTAAATACAGAAATCTCTGCCAAAATTACATTTCATTCGTATCCTTAAGTATTCCCAGGAGATGACACAACAAGTATTAACAGCGAAGGACCTGGATTATGGAAATAAGCCCTTTATAAAATGAGTGCTTTAGGAGTGGAATTACTGGGAACGATAGTCAAAGTACAGGGTCTTTTGAGCCGTATGAAAGAATGTGAAAAAGTACTTCAAAAATAAAACAAGAACCCCACCTTAAAGTCAAAACAGCCTGAAAACAGATGTGCAACCATAGGAAAGGCACCACATAAAGCTTCATTTCTGTCAGATTAATTCTTGCCCATGAAGGTAAGCCTATCAAATACACCTTAGAAATGTTCACAGGATTTTAAAATATATTAACTAGAAGTGCACAGCATAAAAATTTACCATTGTAAGATTGTGCCAATACAAGTGTCGGAGACTGAAATGTTATGGTTTATGGCTTAAACATTCTTATGAAGGACTTTTGCCTATTATAGCAAATTGTATAACAAAAACTGCATGGAAGACCACTGCACCCTGAATGGAGCCCCTCGGCTGAGGCACTCAACTGTGAGTTAAACTGCCTAAGGAGTAGAGACAAGAAAAGTGACACTGTTCAAAGCATTTGGGAAATGATGTCTAAGACTGCAAGAGCATGCATCCACAGCAGAGATGTCCACAAGCTTAGGGTGGAGGCTATAGCCCCAAGTTTATCTGCTGCCAGGCTTGCATAGACCCTGACACCAAACAGGGGAGGAGAGATTTTGGATGTGTAGCATAGCCTCTAGTCAGAGGCAGTGAACACCCATCCTCTGTTGGGCAGACTTGCCCAGCTGTGGGGCCCCCCACCCCAGGAAAGCCACATCTACAGGACATCCATGTGAGGGACAGCAGAGGGGATGTCATGGCCCATCAAAGGCCCACTCCAAGGGATCCCCAGACCCTGCACCAGAGAACACTGCATGTGATGCAACATGATGCAACAGATCCACAGTCTTGCAGGGGACAATGTCAAACCTGTCCCACTCAGGGGAGGCACCTGGGCATTCCCACCTGGTCCATGATTAATCGATTGGATTCCATACTTTTCAGCAGAGGACCCTCACCACCAAGAAGACCAGAGGGAGGGGAACAACAAGACGTCATTGGAACCCATGGAGGGGTGGTATGTTTCTACTTAATCTGTCTCTGTCACTCTCCCTGTCCTCCCCTCTCCCACCTTTTCTATTTCTTTCTTTTCTCTTTCTTTCTCTTTGCCTATTTTACTATTAAATAAAATGCATCATCTTTTTCGGTATCAACATCTAACCTCGTTTGTGTTTTAATCTCATTTTTTGGGAACATTCAAATCCAAGTACATTCGGCTTTATTCACAGAGCTCTTCACTCCTCTGTGATTAGACTGGATCACAACAACAAGGAAAGTTCAAATTTGTAACAAAGGAAATACAAAATGAAAATAATAGGAAAAAATGACTATCCATTCAAAATGTGCTTATACCACATGTGACTGCAAGCAAGCCCATGGCTGCCTGGAAACTTGCAAGTGTTAACATTGTTTGCCCTCCTCAATACGATTTTCAAGTTTGTTTTCTAGCCCTCCTGCGTCAAACCCCACAACATCTAGAATTAACAGTCATTTCTACTTGTTATCTCATAATTATTATCTGCCATAAAGGAAGATTCTCATGTAAAACATACCTCTGTTCTCCAGAAGACTAAAGCTATACCATACTCAGAAACTCTACTGAAACTCAGTAGCTGTCCCAGAAATAGTTAAAAGCCCACAATCCCTGTTCCCTGGAAACAGTGGCAGACAGTATTTCCGAAAGAGCTCCTGAATAAAGCATGCAAAGACTACCATTTTGGAGGTGGAACTTCCTTAAGGTCCCCGGGAAACACTATTACTTATTTTCCTGCTGATTGCATGTGATGTTTTTCATTTAATAATAATGCTAGGCAAAAGACTGAGGTATCTTCAACCTGATTCAAATAGAACCCAGGAGCATGACAGTTAATTTATTTAGGTTAGAGAGGATCAAGGAAGATCTTGATCCTCCTAAGGGAGGAAAGTTTCCAACTAGAGGTATCTTATCCTTCCTGATTCCGCTATTACTTTCTCAGCTGTGAAACAGGAGATGCTGAGAAGCAAAGTCTTCAATAGATTCCATACCACAGTTAAGATAATTGGAACCAGTCCACCCATCTCTATCATTCTGTGCTGCAGAAGATAAGGTTGAGATACTTTGTAAAAAACCAAATAAATATAATTCTTGGTGTTTCTCCTTATTGCTTCTGAACATTTAAGCCTCTTAACACTTAGTGCTGGAGCTTATGCAAAACAGTAAGAATAAGCTACCTAAGCTGTTGTTGAAACAGAAACCAGTATCATAGCACTGAAGAGATTCAGCTGATTTCCATTTAATGTTTTCAGTCACTAATGGTAAGAGTCAGTAGAAAATTCACTCGGCCAAAAACGGTGGGTCTGGTTTGCACTGTCAACAGCACATGTTTCTATTCTCAAACTTCCAAAAACAGTATCCAGACATTGCCTCTATTTCTAATGACCTTTTGAGGTGATGCCTAATGATTTTTGTCTTTTTACTTTTATATATCTCTGTATTCTTTACACATATATTTGGAGCTCTGTAGCCTATTATTGCATTCGTAGCTAGTTTTCCCAGTAGCAGATAGACAGAAAGACAATACACATTCCAAGACTCCTATACTATCTTGGTTCTCCTTAGAAACCAAGGATGAAAAACAGCTCTTCAAGACACATTTTCATCAACAAGGTTCAGTCCCATCTGAAGGGGGAGGATTTAGAAGGGGCTTGAACTAGGGGGAAATTGCATCACCACTTGTGCTCCTAATTGGTGACTTTTGTCAATTATGCTAATTTACTAAAGTTATAAAACTGTATGCACCCCCAAGGCAGAGGGAAGGCTTTTGTGGACATTCTCCATACTTGCCCCTGGAGGCCTCCAATAAAGACCAGCTTTTATATTACCTCCTATACTAATATTATCTTGGAGGCGTGTGTTGTTTCATTTATAGGTTCTTTAAGGCATCAAAGGTGCAGAAAAAAACACATAAAATTCAGTTAGGAGTACAATACTGTTTCTCTGTCTGGCATTTTCCTACTTCTACATAAAACATGAGAAGACTTATTCTGCCAAAGTCAGAAAGTCCCATTGTTCGGAATGCTCAGAATTTTACTCCCACAACATACATGTTTTAACATGGTACCTGACTAGGTCATCATTTGCAGTTGCAGGTAGCAAAACAGAAAAAACTGTAAACAAAATCTGTCCTTCTGTAGTAAACTCACAGAGTATGTTCCCACTGAGAAACCATGCATTTACACTTAATTCTACCCTCTGAAACCAATACCAATTTAATATGAAATAATAAGCCTCTTCAGTTACTCAAGGCAGTAGCTGAACCAAAGACTGTTTAAATTATTCAAGATCATATCTTTAATATAGGACAGGACAGTCTAGAAAACTTAGTCCTAGTTCAGGACAATCTAGAAAACTTACCTGTATGAGTTTCTTTGTTTTTCGGTACATCACTTTGCTTTTTCCAGTACTGGGTCCAGCTGAAATGAAGTGAAGGTATTTGATCCCCCTTTAGCAGGAACTTTCTTCCATTGAACCTGAGAGACTCAGACAACTGCTGTCTGATTTCACTGGTCAAGTTTTCATCATTTTTGTGAGCAACGAGTTCTTTCTTCCTTTCATTTTTATCTTTTGGAGTATACGCAACAGAAGTCTTCTTACCTACTTTTGTATTTTTACTACGGTGAGAATCATGCCTTTTCTGACACTCCTTTTCTACTGGGGGTTTATTCCACACAGGCTTCCGGGGATATCTTTTGTTTGCATTATTGTAGCCTTTTTGCTCATCCTCACTTCCAAAAGGTGCATCACAGAATGCCTTTCCAACAGATGATTCTGAAGAGTCAGACTGTGTCAAATCCAAAGATGGAATATTTTCGAACAGCTCTACTTTCTGTTTAGAGCTCACTCGTTTTTCACGGTCATGTACCTGCTTTCCCTTCTCCCTGAAACCTCTCCCAGATGTATGCATCAGATGTGTTCTCTTTGGCTTTGCCCCTCTGCTATCCGCATTAGGTACCTCCCTGTCACTCTCTGAGGAGAGAAAATCACTGTATCCTCTAGGCGGTGCTCTTCTACCAGGAACTACTGCAGCATCTGAAATTCCTGGACCTGCAGCAGCATCAGTAGTACTTTGCCTTATCTTATTTCTAGCACATGTGCTATCATTTCTTAATCTGTGCAATCTCTGGCTTTGCAAACTGCGATTCTTCAAACTTTTACTGGTACCAAAATATTGGTGGAAGTCTTCAGAATTCCCATACTGACTTTCTGGATTACAAAAGCCATGATGCTTTGTGGAAGAGCTTTCATAATCTGTAACTCTTTCATCAGACAGACTAGGAATTGGGATATTACTTCTATTCTGATTACCGTTAGAGTCTTTCCTATCTTTATTTACCCAGTTTATATCTATAGATCGTCTTTCTCCAGGAGTGGAATCAGCAGCATCAGGACTGAAATTCAATGTACCTAAAAAATAAAAAAAATAAATACAAATTAATAAAACTTAAACAGTAAGTACTTCTTTTCAACCAAATTACCATGCATGCAAAGGTCCAGAAGTTCAATCAATCACACACTTGACAGAACAACTGCAAACAAGTGTCCAGAAACTAGAACTGAATCATACAGTGCTTTGTAGAAGCCTTCTTCTCTTGTCATCTTTACAGAAGGACTGTGACGACCCAGAGTTAAGAATATAAAACTAAAAGGTGAAGAAAAACTTTTGAAGCAGTACAAGATATGCAAATCTGATAATCAGTGTTTAATATCTGAAATTTTTCCTAGCATGTTTACATACATACAAGAACCTGAAAAAAAGGGGTCCTTTAACTACAATGGCTACATCTGAGATTTGAATATTACACAAAACTTTGAATATAAATTAAAAGTAGCAATAGTAAATACTTGCATCAACTCTGATTACATTGTTCTACAAATAGACATATTAAACGGGACAGGGACTACTCAGGGCAGCTCTGCAGAATTACTTTTCTGAGGCCATCAACATGAACCATGCTCCTACTTCAGAGAAGACCTGCTTCTGAGGTCTTCTGTAATTTCTATGTCTCTAGATAAAAGAAAGAGAAGTTCTATGTTTCTCAATTTCCTGTAACATTGTGCCGGTAGTGCCTGCCTGCAACAAATTATTAGGTGAATATCAGGGATTGTTTAATTGGCTGTGGCAGATTGGTTAAATCTTACACAGTAATGTAAAAAAAAGTAGTTTATAAAATCTCATGAACGTAGTGCCCATTTTACTGGTTGGGTAGGTTACCTCACATGGTAGGGCAGAATGCAGTTCATTCCTGGTTCATAACAATCCAAAAAAATAATCAAGCACTTAGGCCATGACTCAGGCCAAGAGACTTTCCAAAAGGCTAATGCTATCTAGGTTCCTGAACTACCTACTAATTTTTCAATAAAGACTGTGGAAATTAACATTGTGAAGGGAAGAATAAACCAGAAAATTTCATTAGGGCATCAACATTCTTTTTTTTTTTTCAGTGAATTTAATTTGCTTTCAAATGAAAGAAGTTTTTTTTAAACCCTTAGGAATGGTCATAGCTGTTATGTGAAAGTTGGCAGCCAAAGGAAAAAATATAACATATGACTTTGTGGACGCGAAGCTTTAACCTGAATAAAAATTAAGAATTTAAAATTACATTTAAGATGTTTTAACCACATAACCTAATTCACAGGTTTCACTTTAGTTTCACTTTAGTTTTTAAAGAGCAGTTGAAATTACTTTGGGCATTTTTGTCTTTGCAAAAACTGTATATTCTTTATACAATATATATCATTTAATATTACCTATATTTACTATACCCATATATAAACACTACAATGTTACAAGATAGCATATGTTATTAATATATTATATATTATTATATGCTACTCTATATAGTATTATATGTTATAAATAAACTAGATACAAATGGCAAATACGAATAGTTTGGGGTTTTTTAAGCCAAAATTCTAATCTGATTTTGAGACAACAGAATAAGACCAGACAGAAGTCTGGTCTTCAAAACAACTTGAGACTGAGTTCAGAATCAATCTTAACTCAGGCGCAAAAGAAGTAGAGAGGCAGGTGATCTCTTTTTCTGGGTACCCAGTGCCAGCACATGTGGGAATGGTTCAAAGCTGTGACTCCTGGGAGGTGGGGGGGAAGGGGCAGAGAGGTGTTCAGACTAGAAATAACGGGACGTTTCTTTGCCAAGAGTGTGGTCAAAACCTTTAACAGGCTTTCCAAAAGGGTGGTCAATAACCCATGTCTGCCAGTGTCCAAGAGGCAATTGGACAACACTCTTAATACGCTTCAACTTTTGGTCAGCCCTGAAGTGGTCAGGTCTGGATTCAATGACCACTGTAAGTCCCTTCCAGTTGAACTATTCTATCATTAGGACTGCAGACCTTAGTAGATATCAACATTAGGCTTATACATATGAAAGAGTCTGGACTGCAAGCATCTTCCCTAGAAACATTCTATTTTTCTCAGCATATGTATCCTGTGCAAAGAACTGCAAATGTGAGGTTGTGCATTTTACTTTCTACAGCTAAATTTACTTTCAGTTTTCCTGATGTTTTGCCAGTTTCTTTTCTATCACTAATAAAGAGCAGTACGATACTAAACTACAGTTCTCTTACACTATAATGTTAACAGCAGTCATTCAGTATAGACTACTTAAGTTTCACACATTTTGATTTGAAAACAGAATGCAATCCTATAATTACATGCAAACCTTATTTGAAACAACCCATTTTATTAGCTGTTTTAAGTTTCCTTTTGTATACTCTAAAATTTATAGTCTAATGGATAGCTGAAGTTTAATAAAAACAAGTTTTGCAAAACCCACACAGCTTGCCTCTAAAAAGCATATTCTATTTTTAAAGACCACTGTTTCTTTGGTTATGAGATGTGGAATGTAAAACGAACGAAGGAATTACAGTCAGATTGACTTTTGAGCATGGCCTCCAAGAAGTCTAACCAGGATCTGAAATGTAACTGTGGAAGTAATATTTTGAAAGCACTTTCCAAATAATCTATTAAGTCTGAAGAAAAAAAAAAAAGAGAAACTGGGATTCAGATATTTAAAAGCACCTCCAAAATATGAATAATTCATTAGGACTTTTTACATCAATAAGATCCTATTTTTGCTGTCAACTTCTACATAATGAAGAAGATTCCAGAGCGGTAATTTCTACTAAAACTGTCTGCCAAGACAAGAAACTGCAAAATAAATGTACAAGTGTAATAATAAGTAGGTAACACTGGCTGAAATTGTCTCTGACATGCTTACACATATATACACAAAAATTCAAAGTAAAAGGGGTCCTCCAAAGCTGAAGTCCAGCCTGTATTTCTATAAAATAAACATAGAATACCATAGTACCTTTAGAAAAAACTTCTATATTGTCTCACCTCTGTACCTGAGAACATCATGAAACAGATCCTCCTAGAAGTTATGCTAAGGCACATGGAGGACAGGGAGGTGATTTGGGACAGCTAGCACAGCTTCACCAAGGACAAGTCCCACCCGACCAACCCAGTGGCTTTCTGTGATGGAGTGACTACGTAAGTGGACAAGGCTGCAGATATTATTTCTCTGGACTTCTGTAAAGACTTTGATATGGTCTCCCTCAACATCCTGCTCTCTAAATCAGAGAGATGGTTGGACTATTATGCGGATAGTCTGGAAAGTCACATCCAGAGAGCAGCGGTCAACGGTTCAGAGTCCTGATGGGTATCAGCAACAAGTGGTGTCCCTCAGGGGTCTGTATTGCAACTACTGTTATTTAATAGCTTCATTAATTATATTGTCAAAGAGCTACATTGTACCCTCAGCAAATTTGCAGATGCCACCAAGCTGAGTGGTGCAACTGACATACCTGAAGGATGGGATGCCATCCTGAGGGACCTGGACAAGCTTGAGAAGTGGGCCCACAGGAATCTCCTGAGATTCAACAAGACAAAGGGCAAAGTGCTGCACCTGGGTCAGGGCAACCTCCAGTATCAATAAAGGCTGGGGGATTAACAGATCAAGAGCAACCCTGCTGAGAAGGACTTGGTGAATGAGAAGCTGGACATGACCTGCCAACATGTGTTCACAGCCCAGAAGACCAACTGTATCCTGGGCTGCATCAAAAGAAATGTGGCCAGCAGGTCAAATGAGTTGATTCTTCCCCTCTACTCTGCTCTGAGTACTCTGCACCTGGAGTGCTGCATCCAGCTATGGGGTCCCCAGCACATGCAGGACATCGACTGGTTGAAGCAAGCGTGGAGGAGGCCACCAAGATGGCTGGAAGGATAAAGCATATCTCCTGTGAGGAAAGGCTAAGAGAATTGGGTTTGTTCAACCTGGAGAAGAGGCTCCAAGGTGACCTAACTGCGACCTTCCAGTACCTGAAAAGAGCCCACAAGAAAAATGGACAGAGACTTTTTACAAACACATGTAGTGACAGGACAAGGGGGTCAGGCTTCGAACTGGAAGAGGAGAGATTTAGGTTAGATATAAAGAAGAAAATCTTTACTATGACAGTGGTGAGGCACTGGAACAGGTTGACCAAAGAAGTAGTCCCATCCCTGGAAGTGCTCAAGGCCGCACTGGATGTGGCTCTGAACAAGCAGGTCTAGTGGAAGATGTCCCTGCCCATCACAGGGGGCTTGAAACTAGATGATTTTTAAGGTCCCTTCCAGCCCAAGCCAACCTATGATTCTATGATTTTAACACCCCTAGGAACTTCGGTTTGAATTAAAATGAAGCATATGAAACCCATATGGTTTCATGTCTGTTCCGCCATAACATTAAACCCCTTCAGCATTAACTGTTGACACAGTCAGAACGTCCTGGTAAAGAGGTCCTTGTGAACTATCTTTCAGAAAAATAATTTGATAAGGACACATTTAAAAACATGAGGCAAATTAATAAGTGCTCATCTCATTTTAATAAGTACAAGCTCATCTTCAAAAACAGAGTTTATACTTGGGAACAGTTCAGCCAATAGCTTAGGTACTTTTTTTAATGAATACATTAAGGATGACATTAAGGTGCCACTTAAAGACATTATGCCTAAGTGACGTATTTTAGAACAGTTTCTCAGTTTCAGAAAGCTCCATTCAATTAGATTTTTAAGAACCATTAAATAATGTACTATAATTAGTATGAAATTGATAATTAAAAACAAATATAAGAGAGAAAAAATATACTGACAAAGTCAATCAGAAAAAAATATAACACAGTCTACAGAATAGCACCTTAGGTATCAGAGTTAGTACTTCTTTATTCTTAAATTCTTTATTCTTAAATTAATTCAGCTTTATCTCCCAGACAGGAAGAACTGATTTCCTTCTGAAGCTATCTATCAGTACAAAACCGGAATGAAACAAACAACACTGATTATTACTGTTCTTTCTGAATGGACTTCAGACATCTTTTAACTGACTGTTTTTAATGAGATACCCATAAATTCAGCCAAAAACAGTGTCTTGAGTACTGTTTGCACTGTGTGCAAAACTAATTTCTTCAGTACCGAGTGTTTGGCTCCACAATGCAAGAAGAATATAAAAATATTAGGTGTCCAAAGGAGGGCAACAAAGATGGTAAAAGGACTAAATGACATGAGGAGCAGCTGAAAATACTAGCTTTGTTGATCTTGGAGGAGACTGAGGGGTGACCTTATTGCTGCCTACAGATTTCTCATGAGAGGAAGTGGAGAGGCAGTTGCTGATTTCTTCTCCCCAGTGGACAGTGATAGGATGTGAGGGAATGGCTTAAAGCTTGGTCACGGAGAGGTCAGATTGGAGAGTATCAGGAAGAACTTCAATTAAAGGGTGGTCAAGTACTGGAAAAAGCTTTAAAGGAAACTGGTCACGACCCCAAGCTTTTCAATATTCAAGAACTGTTTTAATAATGCGCTGAGATATCTGATTCAATTTTTAGTTTGCCCTGTATGATGTCAAGCATTTGACTCAATGACTCTTGTGAGTCCCTTTCAACTCAGAATATTCTATGAATAGATTTTATATACTGTCTCTCACCTATAAGACAAAGCTAATTTCAGGACCAATGTCTTTAGTTTTAGAGCAATTCAAATAACCTATTCTTTAACCTATAGACAGATGACAGTAGAATGTGCACAACAACGATCTATTTGTGTCAGCATTACACATATCCAGACAAGAGATGATTCAATCAGCTGCACACGAAGTGCAAGTTACATGGAAGATGCTCCCTGCAGCTCTTAAAATGCCCGTATTAAACAGTATGACAATAACAACCCAAAAAACCAAAATAAAAAACCCCACAAACAAAGCCAAAAAACAAACAAACAAAAAAGGAATGGTGCATTATGGAAATCTGAGGCTTTCCCCATAGCACTGGAAGCTTTAAACCAGAGTACCGAGCTTATATTTTGTCTTCTCTGATCACTTTATACACTCACCTACAGCATCTTATAATTTTCGAGATAACACAGATTTATAAAATGCTGAACTTCTTCCTAAACAGGAGTTACATTGCTTCAGGCTTAACAACTCAAGCAGTGCAACCCATTTCCAGGCAAAACAATCTGCACGCCCAAAACTCATTGTTTATTTCAACTGTATTAGGTCATGTAATAAAAGATAGGCTCCCTTGCTACAACTCTTGCTGGAAATTATTAAGAGAATAACATGCAAAATCAGCCTTACCATAAAATCACAGAATGGCTCATTTTGAGACTTCCAGAGATCATCTAGTCCAAAAACCCTGCCCAAAAAGGGCCAGTTGCCCAAAACTGTGCCCAGCTGGATTTTGAGTATCTCCAAGGACAGAGGGGCCATGACCTCTCTGAGCAACCTGTTCCGGTGTTATTACCATTCTCACAGTAAGAAGGCTTTTCCCTGTTTTCAGCTGGAATTTTGTATGTTTTGTACCTGTGGCCTCTTGTCATTTAATTTAATACCACTAACAAGAATCTGGTTCCATATTCTTTATTCCCATCCTTTCAGTATTTGTACACAGCACTAAGATCACTCTGAGACTTCTTAAGACTAAACAGTTCCAGCTCTCTCTACCTCTCCTCATGTGAGGGATGCTCCAATTCCTTAATCGTCTTCATGGCCCTTTGCTGGACGCAGTCCAGTATGTACATGTCTTCCATGTACACACAGAGCCCAGAACTGGACATAGTGCTCCAGGGGTGGCCTCATCTCACCTCTTCTGCAAAGCTGTTTTCCAGCTAGTTAATTCCCTGTGTATATTGGTGCACAGTGAGGTGGTGTTGTCTTTTTATGCTATTGTCCAGTTTCATGTCCAATTCAGTGCATCTACACTTTAAATGGAACATGAAGTTTTAGCTAGCCCATTTCAAGACGACATGGCAGAGAATTCAAAAGTAGGACTTCGTCATAAGTAGTTTCATCATCCTAACAAAAGGATCTACTACAGAATGGATTTTGCATATGGAAAACAAATATATTTTAAGTTTTCACTTTCCTCTTCCCCCTTACAGTGGGCTACTCAATGCTTTATAGTAATTCCCTGATTATCTTCAGCTTAATGATGCATTGCACCATGTATAAAACCCACCTGCCGCTGTGATGGCAAAAACCAAAAACTACATTCAACAGCAATTACAGCAACCGATGGAAAAAATGTATTAACAGCTATTAAATACAATACACTTGTCCCTTCTAGGTGCACAGGGACAGAAACTAGAAAGATGCATCAATGTGAACAATTATTATACAATTGCCTTGCTGCTTATATTTTTTCTCTTTGTCTTTTATAGTAATTTCCTGGGTCTCGATAATTCTTCACTATTGACAAAATATCCTGGATGGGCAGCACACTTGCAGTGACCCAAAACTGTCACTCTTCAACCCCCTGTTCTACTCTGAGATCAGAAACATCTTTCAATTTTAAGCTTTCAAAATCAGACACTTGCTCTGACCATGAAGTTGCAGTGCAAAACCCAGCTTCCATTCTAATACCACACAGGTACAATTCAAACTTACCTATGAGATTTTTCTTGAGAGCACACTATTACCACAAAAAATGAATCAACTCCAGAACTTAATCCCAAGTAACAATATCTGTGTTACTTTAAGTATTATAAGGCAAGTGTAGAAATGGTGCCCCATCCAGACTAATATACTGCTTTACAGTAAAGCAATTTTTAGTCCAGTATACTTAAGACTCTTTATCCCAATACATATATACTATACAAAAGATTTCACAATCACAGTTGACCTGCAGCCTGACAGCATGAAAGATAAACAGACAAGAAGAAATTTGACTGCACCAGCTTCACTGAAGCTACATCTCTGCTCTCTGTACCATGTCCCAGGCCATTTCACTTCCAACAAGGCAGTCTGTGGACACATTCTCACACCACCAAAAAATGAACTCAAATAACTTTTCCATCATGATAGCCAGACTGCCAAGAACAGGGGATGCTATTAAGGACATTGGCTGTTGATAATCTTAATCTGAATTAACATCAAGATGCTGCAAAAGTAGAGAATGATACTTTCTTCCTCACCTAAAAGTCCAAGATTCTCCCTGACAGAAATCCAACAACTCTATGAACAACGAAATTATTCAGCTCATCAGTTGACCTCAACGTGACATAGACCTTCTCCAGTAATCAATCTGGACTACAATAAAATTAAGGCATTATGAAAAAACTAAGTATCATTAGTTACTCTCAGCAACAGTGTTATTTTGAGATACATACTCGTAACAAAATTACATAAGAGTTCTTCTGTTGTTAAGTACCCGGAATACAGGACAAATAATTAAAAGCAAGGCTGAAATATCGATCTTGAAAGGTTTCCTCCCCACTCCACAGCAACCACAACCAATAAAACTAAAGTTAATCTGAACCTACATCATACGAGTAAGCAGAACAAAACAAACAAAAGAAAAAGTGTTTTCTTGCACGTTGCCCTCAATCCCTGTCCAGGTTGTGTCCCTAAGACGCTCTCCATCCATAAGCCCCTGCCTAGATCCCTCTGAGCAGGTAGGACCTGCTCTAAGAAGTAATCTCCTACATGTCCAAGACTTCTACTCAGAGATCCCTCTGAGACCCCTCAAAAAGCCGCGGTTTTACAGCAGCTCGTGGGCCTGAGACGTTGTCATTGTCACTGCTCTGTGCAGGCAGCCTGAAACCTGGGTTTCAAGGGCATGGGTGGGCAGAGAGCAGATAGGTTTTCCAGTAACCAAGCTCTTCCTTATGTGTTTCCTCTGGCGCTACCATTCGTTTGTCACATACCAGGAGCTCGCACGTTCCTCCTCGGGCAAAGTTCTTCCTACCGGGCCCTGCGGCACAGGCGATCCCGGCCATTTTGAGCGCCACAGGCGCCGCCAAGTCGCGGCGGGGAGGGGCGGGGCAGCCGCAACAGGTAGTGCCGCAGCCCGCACTCTTCGACGAGCTAGCGTTCAGAGGCGACCGCCACGGCGCGACTTTCTGCTCGCTAGTATCGCTGGGCAGTGATGACTGCTCCTCCCCTTCACTGCGCCCACCCGATCCTGCAATCTTCCTCCGCAGTCCCCCTCCCCCAGCGCGGCAGCCACGCTCACCTGCACCGGGCCGCGCCTCCGCCATGCCAGCACCAGCCCAACTCTGCGGTCCGACGTCCCAGCTGCCGCGCACGCGCACCGCGCACGGCTCGCGCACGCGCCACCAATTGAGCCTGTCTATCCGCGCGCAGCCGCACCGCAGCCGCGATCGGGAGAGCAGAACTGAGCACGAGGCGGGAGGGGCGGAGCCGGGGGCGGGGGACAGCGAGGGTGCGGATCCGTGAGGGCAGCTGGGGTATTGCGTTGTGTAGTGCTGCGTCTCTAGGAGCGCTGGTTCTCCAGTCGCCCGAAGGAGCTGGAAATCGGGAACCTTGTTTGATACTGCAAAGGAGGAAGAAAGGAAGACTGACAGCAGGAAAGAAATGCTAGCTCTGGCAATAAATTGACCTTTTGTTTGGGCAGTAGGCTTGCCTCCAGCATTTCAGAGCCCGGCTGAGCGGGCCAAGAGCAGGAGGGTGGGCACAGGACAGCTCGGCCCTCTGTCTCAATGTATAAAAGAGGTGCTTTCTCTAGGCACAGGATAGAAAGCAGGGATGTGTCATCAGGCTATCTATTGCATTCTGCAAGCACTGCTTGAAGGAGGTGGCAGAGACATACAAAAAGCCCACACAAGGATTCCCGTACTACAGCTGGTGCTGCAGACAAATCTTATGCTCCAGCTACAAATACTCCATAGAACTGCATGATTCGTCATACTGCGGGTTTCAGCACCGGTGTGTAACCATTTTATGATTCACACCTTCCTGCAGAAGTTTGCAGTGCTATGGTTACAGTACATCTACTGAACAGCTCAAGAGGCCTTATAGAGCTGTTGATCTTTACAGAGACTGCAGAGAAAGTTCACAGTTCCATAACATCAGCAGCTCTGAAGAAAGGCACCTCAAGAGCACTGCTTCACACAGCCTGTCTGCATTTTGACCTCCACACCCTACCCTCCTAGGGAAATTCTCTGTTCAAAGTTCCACTTGCTACATAGTCGTACTGTTCATAATGGGCAAAATTCATGGCTTTAAAGTCCTTAAAATGGGTTCGTTGCAGAAATGCTAGCTACTGAAATGCTCCCCAGACTCCTGCCATTGCTACAAAGGAAGCTTGCAAACCAGTATGGCAACAGCCTTATGAAGATGCTACATGTTTTGCCATGCATTTTGAGTGTATTTGAAGTGCTTTGCTGTATGTAAACATGGTGATCGTCTAAGGTTGCAAAGAAAGGTATGTGTCAGTAGCATCCTTTCAGAGAGGGTGTATGGTTCACTCCTGAACTGGCATCATGGTATAGTAATCTCTAAAAACCAGTCAGCCCATGGTGGGGTCAGTGACTGCTCAGGACATGCCTTGACATGAAGACAGCAAGGCTGTCATGATGTGGAGATTCTGGTGAGGAAGATGAAATGAACTACAGCCAATAAACTACAAGTCTAGATGTTCAGCATGACTCTCCTGCATACACACTTTTGTGCAAAGTATTTCCTGTAGTTCCTGATTTTTAAAGGAGCTGTTCCTTAGGTATTTCCAAATGCCATTGGGGTTACAATCCCTGCAGCCAGGAGCAGTAGTTTAATACAGTACTGTGCACACCTCCAGAAGGCAAGGGAGGAGTTATAAGGTGCTGAAGGCGCAGTCAATTGCAGCACACAGTGATGCTCTCTCTCTTCTTTCCTTCCTTACCTAAAGCCCTTATGGACAAGCGAAAAAAAAAGTCATCCACCAATATTTGCTTTCATTTTTAAAAATGCCTGCTGCTGGGGACAGCTTTTTAGAAGCATCCTTCCAAAAGGTAAATTTGGGCATAAAATTGAAAATAGAATCCAAACTTGTGACAGATAAAAAGTAAACCACACCATGAGACAGTCTAAAAGAATTTGAGGAACAACTTGCATAAGGAATAAAATCTAGTAATAAATCCCCTTTCAAACACTTGAAGCATTGGCTGTCTGGCCGACAGACTGCAGTAGCAGGAAAATTGAAAGAAATTTAAAAGAGCATACAAAGAAAATAGCACAAAATCTAAATTAATTATTTACATCTATGTTCACTACAGCAGAGATGGATGAGATTCCCAAGCCAGCTCTTCTTTTTTATGAAGGGACTCACGAGGGGTTATGTCTTGAAAGATTCCATATGTCACGTATAGGTTATGGAACATATAGGCAAAATTAATAATAACAAATCACAAGGACCAGACAGTATATAACCAGCAATTCTAAAAGAATTCAAGAGTGAACTACAAACTGTCCTGAAAAACCTCTAGTACAAAACTGATTTGGTAGCAGAAGACAGGGTTGTGTCAGCTACAGCTGACACTTGAAAGCTGATTTTAAAAGAATGCCATAAGAAATCTCAAAAAGTACAGTCCTGATGTCCATAGCAGGCAATTTAGTGGAAACTGTAAAATAGATTGGAATTGGCGAGCATACGTATATAGATGTTGTAATAGGGATTAGTCATAAGGGCTTTTGTAAAGGGAAGAACTGCCTCACAATCTCACAATCCTACTGAAATATTTATTAGTCCTTCATGGCTAAGGGAGATAGATCCTGGAATACCGACCATGGATTTCTGGAAGGAATTTGGAGAGGTCTGTCATCAAAAGCTCTTAAAAGTTACACTGCTAAGAAATAAATAATTGCAGGGGTAAATAACTGAATGAAAGATAAGAAATAAGAGTCAATAGTCCTTTTTCACAGGAAAAGGAGGTCATCAGTGGAGTCCCACAAGGAAGTGTTTTGGAACCTGATTTGTGCAACATATTTCTCAAGGACCTGGAAATGGCACTGTCAGAGTCTGCTGACAGTACAGTGTTATTTAGGGAAATATAGGCAATGGCAGGCTGAGAAGAACTGCAAGCAGAAGAGTCTTTGAGTACTGGGTATATGGGCAAAAAGATGGAATTTAGGGAAGCTCAGTGTAAAGCAGGGCATGTTGGGAAGAAACCATCCCACCTTCACATTTAAAAGGAAGAGCCCATAGGTGTTACAAGACAGGTAGTTGTATGAAAATGTCTTATCTATGCTCAGTAGTGTGAAAAAAAAGCTAATAAAATTATTAAGCTTTACTAAGAAAGGAGTAAATAATAAGTAGAGATAACACCAAGACAGTGTATAAATTGATAAATATTGTACACAAACCTGGGTCCTCCTTCTCAGAGGACAAAGGAATGGGGAAAGGACTTTGAAAGGTGACATAGAATTAAAGATCATTTAGAGTCCTGGCCAGGAAGCAGTGACAGAGAGTAAAATGTAAAACTAAAAGAAGTTAAACTGCACTTAAAATACCAAACAAGTCTGAAGCTGAAAACCATAATGGCAAGGTACTAGTAACAGAATGGCCAATCTGGTTTGAGAAATCTGAGTGTCGGTTAAAAGACAGTGGCCCAGATGGGAGTCCCAGACATGACTTTTCAGATATTGAAATTCTGTACCCACTTCTGATTTCTGACGTGCATAGCACAAGCTGATCCTGCCTTTGGTCCTGGTGTCCTAGGTGCTAACTGTGTTTTTCCTGCTTATGGAAGACAAGTTCTGAAGTCCCCACATAGCCCTTTTACCCAGACAAAAATAGGTGGCCTACAGCAACTGATCCTTTCTACACACTGCTGAGATACCAGACCAGTTCCACATGGCTCCAAAGAGCTTGCACCTTGGTTTGAAGGCTTCAGCAAGCAGCAGCTCTGCTGTCCAAGGAGGAGGAAATAAGCAGGTCCCCCATAGGCCTAAGTAAGTGATGAAAGCTGTCTGGTTTGTGTTAAGAAAACTCCCCAGTCTTCCCATTTATGAGACTCTCTGGTGTAATAAATGAATTCACGAGCTGAAATTTCAGCAGCATAATATTGAATATTAGTAGAACAGAGGCAAAACACAGCGTGGGTGCTTAGCAATTTTGTCAGAGGCGCAATTTCATCCATTT
>VZTF01006066.1:36903-59016 GCA_013397755.1 Cnemophilus loriae | reverse complement strand
CCCTGCCACTAGTGACAACCTAATCCTCTGCAGAAAGGAAAAGCACATTAGGAATCCACCCAAGGAACTTCAGTGCCGAGAACCTGCTACTCCTTTGGAATCTTACCCTGCTCTTTGCAGCCTGGCGGGCCAGATTATCAAAGCTGGGCAGCTCGCTTCTGTTCATGACAGAAATGTAGCAGGCCTTCTGTTGCGGGACTTTGGTTATGATGAGGCCCTGTAAAATAAAATTACTCAGCTTTCACAATTCTCTTTTTCTCTTGCTGAGGTTGGGTCAAAGGCCGGATTTAAACAGTACCGTACACCGAGATTTTCTACCTCATGTCGTTTACTTCTAATAATCAGAATACTGAATCAAGTTCCACCCTTGGGTCACCTTTTCAACAATCCCGCTCCCTGCCACTCACCCTGTTGTAGTTCCAGATGGTTTTCCATGATAAATTTTTGCTCTTTTGCTCAATAATTGCCACCCGTGTTTGACTATTGATCTTCACGCCTTGTGAGATACCGGCGATAGTGATTTGGGATTGTCCACCAAAGATGATTTGCTGGTTTTGATTTGTCTTCTGAGACTGGAAAACCAAATGGGGCACTTTTAGATGTTAACAATAGTCAGTGTTGTCTGCAATGCTTTTAAAATGTCCCTGCTGCAATAGAAGAAGTTCTGTCCCCCCTGTAAGAGCCAGCAGCGCCCTCAGAATTTTCAAGCGGACCCAGAATCAAGGCATTGGCATTGGGCAGTAGCCATAAGAAGTCTTTTCAAGGATTCTATGAATCATTGCTGCATCTGACACCTGTCATCCGGTGCCTTTAGAGTTTCATCTGTGTGAGAAGACTTCAATTCTTTTCCTTCAAAGTGGTGGAGAAAGAATCAAGGAGATCTCATGAAGCAGGGAACACAGAAAGAGCAGCCATGCATGTGGAAATTGGTCACTGTACTCACATAATCAGCAAGGGCTGGAGTCAGGACAAGTCCAAGAAGGACTGCAGTCAAAATCTGAAATGAAAATCAAATACAAAAGTGTAACCGCAGATCTGGCTGACAAATCTGGTCATGAGAATCCTCCTTCCCTTTTCCTAATCTGATGTTTAAGGGTCCTCCTTGGATCCTTTTTTGCTTTCATCCTGGGATTGCAACAGTGCCCTGAAAGGGAGTCACCCTTGCTTTCCCCCAGGGTGCTGCAGAGTAGCACTTTTTCACACATTTAGACACATTTCACACTTGCTCTTTCAAGAGCTGAATCTCAAGTTGTTTCTCAGACCTGTGCAGGCACACACAGGTATTTTACAAGAGTGAGGAGAAAGCTTTTCCATGTCTTCTGCTCTGGCATGACAGGGAAGGGCTCGATCCACTAGTGCAGTGCTCCAGTTGTGCAAAAGCGCCGACAATAATGGACATGGATTAGGCTTCCTCTTTTCTGAATAATGTACAGCCAAGCCGCGAAAAAATCCTTACCTCCTCAGCTCCTTTGGAGAACAGGGGCTGAGCTGCTCACTCTGGAGGAGCAAAATGTCCCCAGAGAAAGCCTTTGTGCTCTAGAGAGGCAGAAGATCTTCTGAGAGATAAAGGAATGGGTTTGAATCAAAGTTTCAGTCTACAAGGAAGAAAAGCATGCATACTCACAGGGAGATTCATCCTGGCTGCAGAGCTGATGCTCCTGCAGGTAGAAAGAGCAGTGTGAACCCTCCACCTTTTATATGTTTTCAGAATTCACTGTGGAAGTGCTGAGTGTTGCAATAAAATTATTTTGTCATTTGTTGCCCTGTCACTTCTTCCTGAAAATTATTTCCTGGTGTAACTACTTGATTGTACTTTTGAACATTTTGACCTGCTGGAGTCTGATAGTTATCAGATAGGAATCCATTTGCAGTGAAATATTAAATATGTTCATAGTGGTTTTCTGACATGTGTATTTACTTTTGAAAATTCACATCAAACTTTAGACCGGAGGTATTCTAGGGCTTAAACAAGAACATAAAAAGCTTTGCATTTGACAAAATAAGTAAAAGCCTTTTTACCTTCCAAAATATACTGTATGTTATCGGGTAACCATAGCATGCATTAAAATACGGCGGTGAGGGCTGAGGCATCTGTGCCTCCACAGACTTGGCAGAGCAGCCCTGAGACATCTACACCTTTCCAGCTTTATTCATTTAAAATTGTTGGCAGATTTTTCCTCCTAAGTGCATGAAGTTAAAGGAGTTCTGCGGGCAGCTGGACCTTGCTGACGGCATTTTGCTCTCCTGTTGGAGCTCTGGCTTTGAGCGAGACGGTATTGCAGCAGGCATTGACCCTTGCCAGGAGCAGCTGTGCCCTGCTGTTCCCTGCGTGGAGACCAGGGAGGGAGGCTCTGCTTGGAGCGGGCAGCGGCTGCCCCTGTTTGCCTGCGAGGCTGCCGGGCTCTTGGTGCTATGCGCTGACCGCGGGGCTGCGAGATCGGCACCGCAGACTCTGCTCAGGTCACATCCCGGCTGCCTGGGGGTGCGTGGAATCACCACCTGTGACAGGGCTGCAGGGAGACATTCCCAGTGCCTCCCAAGAGGATCAGGGAAGAGGGCCGTGCCTGTGGGATCTCAGGGAAAATGCAGTGTCAAGTTGGAAAAGGAGAGGAGAGTGTCTCCGGAAACCCCAGGCACGTCAGACAGGAACTTTGGTTTAAATACTGCAACACTAAGGTCGCTTTTCTCTGGAGGTGCTCAAAAATTCTCGGGTGCGGTTTTGCTTTGGTTTTGAGGTCAGTTGACCCTTAGAGTCCCCAAAAGGCTTTTCCTGAAGAGAACAGGCTGCTGCGTCCTTTCCTTAGAGTAGCCCTGGGGTGTTGCTGAGTGGGTGAAGTGTCTCTTAGAGTAACTCCTTTCAAAGAGCAAGGAAAGGGTCCCTGAGCCAGGAGGGAAGGTGAAGATATGGTGTTTTCCAGACAGACTTTTTGTCTTTCTTTCGGCCTAACGCCTGTTTTCAACCCCAGACTTCATTTAATACACTTCTTAATTCTGTGATCTGCAATTCGATTTCTGGGCTGGTCAGAGCAATAGTGATCTCTTTGCAACTGGCCATATTGCATGGCAATATTTATTTTTAAAACAAAACATTTCACATTGCATTACATTATTAGGTTTTACTACTTTAATTAGAAGTCAAAATAAAAATTAATTATACTGATCTCATGTTATCTTAAATACAGGTAATGTAGTAAGTATAGCACCATTTTCTTCTAGTATTGATGAATAATTGCTCAAGGCAGCATGTGAACTCCCCCTGAGAAGTTGTACTGGAAGAGGTTTAAATGCCAAAATTGAGATTTTGCAAGAACATTAGTTTTGCAACTTGTCTTTGGAATTACTTCTGCTTTTTCAAAGGGTTTGTAAAAACACAGCACAAACTAGTGTAGGTTGATGATAGATTTTACTGAGACTCAGCTTCCACACAGAGCAGAAGAAAGATAAATGATTGAAAATATGATCAAGAGGAGATTATCAAGAAGAAAAATCTTACTAATGGGTACACAGTTCTATGCATTTTCTTCTGCAAACTTTGTCAGGAATAACCACAGTAATAAACAGGCAGTTCATTAACCTTAAGCTTCAATCATGAAATATCTCGCTCTAAGATGTTTGATCCTGATAAGAAGTTTGATCCTCTTGAAAAGTTTGATCCTGAAAGAAAAGGAAAAACCGATTAGATATGGACTGAGAAAATATGAAAATAAACATGTAGTTGAAATGCTTCCAACTATTTGCCTAAAAATTCCAGGCTTATGTCAAGAGCTAGAGCCCAGAACATTCTTGAGAATGGCTGGGCTCCAGGTCACTGTAGGCAGAAGGGTGACAGACCTGCTGCGTTTCCTCACGTATGTATACCCTGATGTATAAAAAGTCATAGAAAACCGCAGGATTTCAGTAAGTGACATGCTCACCTTTTGCTGGAACCTTTTTTTGTAATCCTGTTAACCTGTCCTAATTTTGGAACACAAAGTCTGTCAGTAGCAGACTCACCAGGAGCTGGATAAGCGAGGTGGGAGGGAACTCCTCTGCACAGGGCTTGGGTGCATTTTCCAAATGGGCTCAAGCTTTGGAGTGTGTTCCTGGAGATAATGAAGCGATTCTCTCTGGGTGGCAATTGGTAAGGCCCAGGTCCCTGAGCATCAAAGAAACAAAGCCAGAAGACAGCATTTAGGAAAACCAACACTGGAGTTCAGAACTGGGGATGAACGCATCGAGAGCAGCCCTGCCGAGAAGGACGTGGGGCCCGGGGGGTGACAGGCTGGACACGACCCATCGATGTGCACCGACAGCCCAGAAACCCCCCTTGTGCTGGGCTGATCCCCCGGCGTGGGCAGCAGGTCCAGGGGGATTCTGCCCCCCCACCCCGCTCAGGTGAGACCCCACCTGCAGAGCTGCCCCAGCCCTGGGGCCCAGCACAGGAAGACCTGGAGCCAGTCCAGAGGAGGCACAAGGATGATCAGAGGGATGGAGCAGCTCTGCTATGAGGAAAGGCTGAGATAATTGGGATTGTTCATCCTGGAGAAGAGAAGCTTCAAGTGACCTCATTGTGGCCTTCCAGTACCTGAAGGAGCCGACAGGAAAGATTGGGCAAGACTATTTACAAGGGCCTGGAGTGAAAGGACAAGGAGAAATGGCTTCCCACTGCCAGGGGGCAGGGTTAGATGGGGTACTGGGAAGAAATTCTTCCCTGCAAGGGCAGGGAGGCCCTGGCACAAACTGCCCAGAGAAGCTGCAGCTGACTCATCCCTGGAAGTGTCCAGTGCCAGGCTGAACAGTAATTGGGGTTATTCCTGGGCAATGCAACTTTTGAGGGAACCTTTACAGCGACTCAGCCGTGCTGAGAAGGTTCTCTTCAGCTCTTGGAGCCTTTTTTCCTGCGTATGTAGGAACAAGTGCTTTTCACTGACAATCAATTGGCTTTTGCCCCACTTTCCACCACCATCCTACCTTGTCTCCTTGAGGTGGTGTAGGAAAGTGTTTGCCAAGCCAAAACCTCTTGCTGGTTGTAGCAATGATGCAGGTGTTCTTTGAAAACACCTTGGTTGCAACGTAGCCCTATTAAAATTAAGCAAAAAAACCCTTTTTGTTGCAAACAATATACAGGGAAAGAGAAGTGGGTTGCTAGAGAGTTGCTAGGGAAAGAAAACTATTGGTCCTTTCAATGATATTGTTTAGGTAAATGTGTCATGGAGGCTGACGAGAGACTTTGGTAAAAGGTAAATTGCCTCCTCCAGTAATGCCACGTGTATGATGTGTTCTCCTGCTGAGGGCACGTGAAGGAATTTGCTGCTGAAGAGCTCAGTGCAGCACACAGCACACCAGAAACAGTCCCAAGGCTGAAGGAGCACATTTCCAAGCATCTCCTCTAAAATATGATGAAGTTTTTTTGAAGCTTTGGTGCTTTTTAGAAAACTTTCATCTCTTTTGCCATTTTTCTTGTGCCATGGTGGCAGCTACTTACAGCCTTGAAGTCCCAGACGGTTTCCCAGGTCTCAGACCCCTCCTTTGGGTTGGTGCTGACCCTGGTCTCAGAGTGGTTTGAGTTTTCACTGGGCTGCCCATTAAAGTTTTCCTCCATGTTCTGATTTTTGGAAAAGATTAAAAGAGGTAAGGATTTAGCTTCCTGGACTTGCAGCAGTGTTTCACTCAATAAAGCATTAGCTTTTCTTGTCCCAGAATGAAGACTGGGAACCTTTACTTTCTAAGTAATCAAGATAATTCCTTACTGTTCTTTCCCCGGCAGGATCTTGCTGGCACCAGATTACTTACAGTATTCTACTGTATTTCGTGGTCAGATAAATCATGTTAATATTTGTTGCTCTCCACACTGTTATTCTCAGTGTTTATGCTCATCTCAGGACAGACTTTCCTGATTCCATGTATGGTAACTGTCTTTTTCCCTTGATACATCAAGCACGGAAATAATTTCTTCATTACCATAGAAAAATTAAAATGCAATTTACTTCTAAATATCAGACTTAAAAATGCAGCTTCACTTCCAGAAACACATTTCTCAGCAGTAAGAGCTGAAGCCAGTGGTTCCTGTGGCAGCACTGAGTAGCTGTGTGTAGCTCTGTACTTACGTGGCTGGCAAGAGCAGGAGCCAGGAAAACTCCAAGAAGAGAAGCAATCACAATCTGAAATGAACATTCAAAATTCAAAACACTTGAACATCATGCTGCTTATCTTGCGTCAAATTATTTGCAGTCTTAAAATAATTTTGACTTCCAGTTTACTTTGTGTACAGGCTCAGCACTTTCTGCAGTGGGGTTCAGCTGCAGAAGATTTAAATATGCAGGAGAATTATTTGTTGATGAGCTTACAGAACACATGCATAGAAATGGCTCTTAGCCCCAGCAGTGCCCCTTGGCCAGGCAAGAAGGTCGTCGAAACACAGTTGGTTCTAGACTTGCCCAGCCCCGGTTCAGTAATTCCTTGGAGAAATGCACTCTGAAACATTTTCTTTGCAAGGGTGAGCTTTTCACCCCGAGATTTTGACTTCAGACATGGAGCAGGTCTGAGAAATGTCCATGTGCACCTGTTGTGAAGGGTTGGAATACGGGTGCACGGTCCAGCTCTGTACTTGGAGCACAGCAGCAAAGGGACCTGAGCGTCCTCAGAGTGATCTCATCCTCCGAGCACGGGACTAACAGTCTAAGGCACAAGCGTTTCTGTTAAGAAAACCGGGACACCAAACACCTCTTACCCCTTTAGAAAGCCACAGAGTTTCAACAACTCACGAGCTTGCTGTTGCTCGCGTTTGCCCGAACTACTGCTGCTGCCTTTTGGAGAGATTTCCTATCGTTATGATGAAAAATTATTTTGGGATAACTATTGTGAACAATTATTCTCTCGAATCCCTTGAATTTTTAATCAGTCCCAAATTTCATCTCCTTCAAAGGAGGATTTTGATGGAAAAGGTCCAAGTGTGACTCAGAGTATTTAACAGCAATGCTTGGGGATTTTTGCTGCACCAGCTTCAGGCTGCTGTAAACACTCCAGTGTCACCATCCTGCACTTGGAGCCTGTCACGTGTCACGCTCTCAGCAAGCAGCTGAGCCCTAACTTTATGTGACTTGCTGAGACTGTTGCTCTGCCTCTGAGACCTGAAGGAGAGAATATTGTCTTGTGGATGTCTCACATGCGTGCGCCGCCCCTGGAACAGAGCACTTCTCTCTTTCACGTTTGAGCAGGCATGTGGAGTTCCATCCCTGCCAAAAGGGAGATTTCACCCCTCCAGTCCCCACCCCTTTGGCATTTTCACTTTGTGAGCCCTGCAGAAATCACCAAGAGTTCACTCAGTGCCAGGAAAAGCTCAAAACAATTTAAAAGCTGCCCAGCCTTAAGAGTTTTATGAGAAAGTGATAGGTATACTTACAGGGAACTTCATTTGGATGGTAGGCCAGGCCAGCTCTGCTGCTAATTGATGTGTACTCTTACTTTTTATACATAATATCCCAAAGTTAAATCTGAAAATGGGTTTACCTTATTGGCAGGTGCCCTGTGTTCACAGAAGCATGACGAGTTTCCTGGGGAAGTGCTCTGATAAGAGGAGGCTTTGATACCTGCCTGATTGAATTCATTGCATACAGGGAACTGAAAGAAAACTTGTCATGGTGAATTCAATGTGTTTAACAGTAACTTTTAAATGGAAAAAAATGATCATCAGAAGCAGAGCATGGGTCCCCAGTAAACTTGTAGTGACGCTTTGTGCCAGTGTGGCAAAGGACTCAGCCTGAAGTTGTGCCTTTAACCAAAACCACTGTTCAAACCAAGGGAGGTGGCAATCTTGCTATGTTAAAAATGTGAAGTGAGTCCCCAGAGATCACGAGGTTGGTTCTAAATCATAGGAATTACTGAGTTCTTTTGCTGACGTTCCTTTCTGAACCGGTTCAGGAGCGGCTTTCTGCTTGTCGGACATGGCCCTGAATCTTCTGAGAGCCTTTTCAGGAGAGTAGCACCTGATTATGGACTGAGGGTGGATCTGAGATAGAGACCATAAGCTAGAGGTAGCAAGGTTCACCAAGGGATTCTGAGTCACAGCTTCATAAACTAAGCCTCACTCTGCCTGAGGACTGACCAAGGTGACATTAGAGGGGTTTCAGCCCTTCTTAGGCAGCTCCTTCCTTCAGCTGCTTCCTTTCGGAGGGTGTCTCTAGGACTCTGGTGCTCAGGTTCGAGCTCATGAGTGCTGATTTCAGGTGTGTTCCTGGGAGATGTGTGATGAACTGTGGGCAAAAAATCTCCAAAAAGCAAGGCTTGCCTGTTGGAATTAAATCGAAGGCTTTGCCTGAGACAACCAACTCAGGCTGTGTTCCCTTGCAATCGCGTTAATTAGGCAAATGCTTTTTAGAAATTAACCTTTGATTTTCTGCTTGTCTGATGGGAGCAGCAGAGTTCAGCCAGTGCAATGCCAGGCGCGAATTGTGGCTCTTGTTGTAGTTCTCCTTCAGTAAACAACTGTTGGTCTCCTCTGCCTCCCTGCCCTTACCTGTGCCTAAGCACGTGGATGCTGAGGGAAGCAGAAGCTGCTGCTTCTTGAGTGTTCTTCAAACAAAATGAGTATATGAAGGCATAGTCACTGAGGAAAAGTTAAATTAAGGTTTTTTAACTTACGGTGCCTGAACCCGGTTATATTTCTGCTGTGAAATACTTATGTGACTGTCAAAATCTACTCCGAGTATTTCTGACATACCTGTAATCTTAAAAACAAAGAATCTTTTGAGAAGAAGGGACAGAGCCAGCTTTCAAGAGGAGCGCAACACCAGCCTAATTAGTCTAACTGGGTTTGGCAGGATTTGATACCTGTTTCTGTGTTTTCTGATATATCGCTTAGCAGCACAGCATTGTTACACTCGAGATAACGTTTTCTCCTGTGGACTTAGGTGGCATAAAGCAAATGTGTGCAATTTCCTTTTTTTTTTCTTTTTCCAGTGAGGCCTGTTTGCTGAGAGATATTTCTGTACAATCTCCTTCACCTTTCTTCTGATAAGAGAAATTACAGAAATGTTTGCTGTTAGTTTGAGTTCTTGTTTTGTTAGGAGGGAACCAGCCTTGATTATGACCTTCTGGTAGAAGGCAGAGTGTGATTCATCCAGGTGCCAGCAGTGGCTGGTGCAGAGTAGCGGATGAGGAGGAGTCCAGGCAAGGTGGCGGTCACCCGAGAACACCAGAGAACATTCTCATGGTGAGATCACGGTCACTGGCATTGCCACAAAACGCAAGAATCAGTGGCAGCTTCAGAGGGGGAATCCCCATCCTGCTCCTTTTGCTTGTGACCTTGTGTGCACCACAGAGCCTCCGGGTTTTCGTGTCCCTCCTTCGTGTGCCCAGGAGGCCAGAAGTGCCCCAGGCCGCCCCGTGAAGCACAGCTGTCGCTCCCAGCTCTGTCACTCCTGCCAGTGCACGTGCTCCACTCAGGGCGCTAACTGACCCAAAACGAGCAGCACTTCTTGTGAAGAGTCCCCGCGTGCAGAGTGGGATCACGGAGTCCCGCAGTGGTTTGGGTTGGAAGGGGCCTTAAGGATCATCCGGCTCCAACCCCATTGCCATTCCCCCAATGCCATTCCCCCCCAATGCCATTCCCTGGCAGGTTGCTCAGGGCCCCATCCGATGTTTTCAGTGAAAGAAATGGCTGAAGAATTGGTGTGTCCGTTGGCTGACATGGAGGCCACCATGACACAGGTGTTTCTCCCCAGCATTTCTCCGCAGACTGTCAGTCAGGGATTGTACTTCAGAAGACAAAATGCAGTTTGTGTGAATAAACAGCAGTGTTATTCCCAATGTCATTTAATTCTGGATAATATCCTGTTAAATATTTAAAAAAATAGAACCAGCAGGACTAAAGTTTAAACCATTTGCAGAGTGATTGATTTACTGAGGCTTACTGAGTGCTTTAAATATATCTGAGTCAGGTTATCTGTGCCAACCCAAAATTCAGATAGGAGGCTTACGACATGTAGATATGGACTTGATGGAGTCATGAAGGAAAGTTCTGTCAAGTGTTTCCCACACCTCCAGCAAGATATAAAAGTTGAAGGTCTCTGGGATTTCCTTGAGTTCTTACCTCCTCCAGCCTCTTGCTCTCATCTGAAAGAAAAATGAAGAGATTTGTGAGTATCTCCATTTCTGTTGAACTTTTAATCCGGTAAGTCCCTCACTTTTAAAAACAAAGGGATAGAGAAGAAGATGCTCACGTAAGTGGTACAATGCAGCGGTACAAGGATATGATCTGTGTGTTGTTTCTTTGGGTGGTTCAGAGGGGAACTTGCATTTCTTGGGTCAGCAAAGTCAGTGGAAGCCTCATTTGAGCAAAGAATGCAGAACTGGTCCCAGTTCAGAAGGGGGGTTTAGCTATGATTTAACAATTGCAGTTGTAGAGGCAAATCAAGAGGTACCGTGGCATCAAGGAGGGACTTGTGAAAACTGCAGAAATGTAATGGTTAAGTTATTCTGCTTTTTCAGTTACAGGCAAAGGAGAGCCTGATAGCAAAAACCTTACAATGAGGAACTGTAGTTGTTTTCAGCTAATGTACATGCTAAGTGGGTAATTTTTCAAACTGGTGCTCCAGCTCCTTCCCTCAGTTCATGGACTGGGCTCTTTTATGGCACTGCCTGGTGTTTGTGATGAGTGAGAATTCTGATTCCTTTCACAGGCTGCAGTCCTCATTTGCCTGGGAGTCTTTTGGGCTCAGACTTCTGCATTGGAAGTGAGTAGAGTGATGAGCCTTGTCCTGCACATGAGCGTTTAAAATGTGTTGGATCCCTGGGCGGGGGGAATAGAATAGGAAGAAAACCACAGAAGAAACTAAAACTAACAAGAAACTAAAACTAACTTGCTTATTGCCAAGTGTAGAGAAAAAGAGCTTTTGCCAGAGGTGACAGTCAAGCCAAAGAGGTGGCTCTGTGCAGGTGCAAAGTAACAAGAACTCAGGGGGACAGAGGTCCCCTGAGCTCAGTCAAACATTTGGAGACTGGAGCAGTGTCCTGCCAGTCCCTGCTGCCCAGGATGACTGGGATGTCCCATGCAGGTTTCCCTCAGCCTGCAGCAGGGCCTGTTTCATAACCGACCTCCACCTCAGGAGCCTCCTCAGGCTGCTCCAGGGTTCTCAAGGGATTTAGTATTGCCACAAAGCAGAAAGCACTGGGGGTTGTTGCACCTGCTAAGGAGGGAAGCCAGGGGATGAGCAACGATTTTGTGCTTTTTACCAAAGACCTTTACCCTGCGAGACCCTGTCAGCAACTATGTCACTGGGACCATGACCGTCCACAGCGAGGAGCACGTCGTTGATGTCCACGTCCGCTCTGGCGTGTACTCCTCTGACACCATTTTTGACTACTCACGTGTGAGTAAATCCAAGAGTCTGCCTCCACTTAATCCCTGGGGAAGTTTTTGAAATCAGGAATCATGTCAGTGTGTTCTCACCACATCTTGTCCTGGAATGCTGTTTCTTCGAAGACTCCCAGCACCTTTCCTCCTCCTTGGCCCTCTCTTTTTTTCACCCGTACAATGGGGCAGTTTGAAAGACTTGTAATGAAACCTGTGGTGGCAGTTCCTGGGAGCGACGAGAAGGTCCCTGACCTCAGTGGGGCTGGAGGTGAGGATGGGCAGCAGAAATCTCTCAGAACTGATGCTTCCAGTCTTAGGGACGGGCACCAGGACAGGCAGGCTCCATTCCCCAAAGGAGACAAAGGAAATGCAGCCATTCCACAGCAGCAGCCTCTGCAGCCGCTTGCTGTTCCTTCCAGATTGCCCCAAGGACAAGAGAGCATCAGCTAATGTCAGCGTTAGCCACTTCTGATGATTTAACCTTAATTCTTTCCATCACAGGGGTACATTGCAACCAGGCTATTTTCCCGGAACGCCTGCTTCATCATGAAAATAAAGAAGGAATACATCCCGGAGCTGCGAGAGATTGGGCGCCTGGCTTTTGAGAGACAGGTGACTTTGTGGGGACCCCTCGCTGCGGGCAGGGAGGGCTGGATGGGAGCAGTGGGGTGTGAGGGGGACCCTCCCCTCTGCCCCTAAAGCAGCTCACGAATGACTCGTGCTGCCCTGGCAATGGTGGAGCTGCTCTGAAGGGAATGTCATGCAGAAGAGTCTCTTAAGATAATGAACCATCCCGGCCCCCCTGCAGATTTGTAGGGGGTTGCTGAGGTGTCTCGAGCTGTACAATCCCCTGTCCTTGGAACAAACATGTGACTGTTTTGAGGTGATCACAATACACGTTCAGGCAAACCTTCCCTTTATTCATTGTCCTGCTGATATTTTGACCTTGAAATTGCTTGAAATTTATGTTCTTTTTTCAGAACAGAATGTAGAGATCAATTTACTTTGACCACATTTTGACTTCCCTATTCAGGCTGAGGTTTCAGAAGGAGACTGGAAGTATTGCCTAGAGGTGAACTGGAGTTCTGGCCCATTTTGTGCCAGCCCAGGAGCACATTTACAGCAAAATTTGCTGCCAATTAACATAATTTTTTATGGCAGCAATACGGCTCAGGTTTGCTGTGTTGGCATAATCAATATCTAGTGAATTTTGTTACTGAATAGATTGCTTTTGTGTTTTTTTTTAAAGCATGAAGCTTCTTTATCTAACGATTTTTGTGAGGCAAAGGAAGGTGATTTCGGGTTTGGGAACGTTCTCAAAGGGCGTCCCAGCAGAGTGAAGCTAAATCCACATTTCTGACGGTGCCTAACCCTTTCCCTCCAGACCATGAAGGATGTGTACTCTCCGAACAACGTGTGGGCCCAGTTCCAATCCGGCAGTTCCAGGCTGGGGCGTTTAAAGGACTGGGTTCTCTATGGCAAACACATCGAAAAGCTCTGCACGGGGCTGCCTCTCTACCAGCTGGTAGCCACCAAACGTAAGTCACACGTCAGGGCGTCATGGCTCTGCCCCAGGGCACCTTCCTCCTCCCGGAACCCAAATCCCCACGACCTCGGAGCTGTGCAGAGGTTTCCTCCCGCTGAGCTGCGCCACGAATGCACAGTTCTGAGGCAAACAGAAGCCTTGAATAGGGCCATTATCACTGGGGATTGGGATTTGTGTATTTCAGACTTTTCCTAGCTGGATGCAGGGATCTCATCTGGTAAGGAGATACTGGGATATATACTGATGTGTGTATTGATACCACCCCCATTTTCTTGGCATTTTTTAGCACTAACGAACAGTGATGGCTGTGCCAGTGCCGGGATTCCAAGCATTTTGGGCCTTGAAATCTGTGAAGAACTCATTGCAACTGGATCTTGACATTTCTGTTGCAAGGAAAATGCCTTTTTGCATGTTTTAGTGGTGGCACCCATGTCCTCCAGCTGGAGCAGAACTCGGGGACAAGGCTCAACCTGCCTATCCAAAGCTTTGATGCATAACAAGCCTATGATATACAAATAAATATAATGCTTTAATAAAGAAATAGAATGCTTTGTCTGTTTCTTCCATGCAAAATCAGACCACAATTACAGTGGGCCTTGTGAGCTGCCCTGCAGAAAAGCCACGTTTCCCTTTGGTCCAGTCCTGTGCTGGGGCTGCAACAGGGCCCAGGCATTGGTTTGTGCTTCGTAAAGTGACGAAACAAAATCAGAATCGATTTTTCCAGTGGGGAACATCACTTTGGCATCAGCACCCAGGTGCTGGCTCACCTTATGTGGGATGGCTGGGGGAGGGAGCAAACAGGTGAATGGAGATGAAGGGAGGGAGCAGATCCACGTTACCAGCACCTGCAAAGCAGCCTGGGTTCTGCGGGGCCAGGGGGAATTTGCAGCAGTTGGAGTAAATGCAGTGGGGTCAGAGAGATTTTTTTTGTGGGCATTTTCCAAGCCTGGGTAGAGGACACTGTCCCAGCCCTACAAAATTCGTACCTTGGAATAAAGTTTTCCTTTCACACAAGGACAGGGCACAGAGAGCTGTGACTAATTGTATTCACGACAGGCTGCAGGTTCTTGGTGATCCAAAAAATGCTTCTGGAGGGTCAAACTTTGTTAATTAAACCCAGGAATACTTGTTCTGTGTTCCGTGGACCCTGAGACCAGCCTCAACATCTCATTATCTGCCATTTAATTTTGAGTTAGGGAGGTAAAGTTCCTGCCCTTCCTCACAAATGGAAGAATATCGTTTCTAGCTTTACTTTTAGTTCGCAGTCTCGTGGTATCAGTCGGGCCTGTGAGGAATGTATTTTTATACCTTACGTTTGCATTTCGACCGCTGTGTTTGTTGTTTGGTAAATAAAACTCCAGCTCTCCACCTACTCTCACAGCCCCTCCCATGTCCAGGTGTCCAGCTCACAGGAAACTTCTGGATGCAGCAGCTCAGGGGCAAATCTGCTGTGGGGCTGCTGCAGCTCTTGGGGTGCAGCTCCCAACAAAGAGGGGAGGAAGCACAGGAAGAACCATAAACCACACCACCCATATGGCCATGCTCTGATTCCCCCAGTTTTCCAGAGGATATTCTGGAAGAATATCCTCTGTTCCCACCAGAGCACACGGATGGGCAAATTACAGCTCTGAACTCACAGCCCTTGAGCCTCGGCCTGTTGGTATCACCAACAACCTCAAAGGTCGTGCTAGAAAAGGCTGCAGAGCAAAAGAAATTAATTCTCCATTTAAAACCACTAATTACAGGGCAAACAGGAACGTACAGCCAGCTCTGAACAAACCAGAGAAAAGGACTCATGCAGGAGAAAGAAGTTTGGTATTTTATTTATTGACACTGTATTTGCCCTTGCTATTTCCTGCCATTTCATTCTTTGTTGACCAGGCCACAGTTTACAGTATGCTTTATGGACCTGTCTTAGATTATAATTAATCTGTTTTGCTTATCTTGCAGGTGCTTGATATTGTAACTGGATTACAGGGAAAGACTGAAGAGGTAAAAATCAGCAATAGGTAAAATGTCCCTGAAGATCAGATCAGGTTGTTGCCTGAAGCAACTGTAGCCTGAAAGTGTCAATCTTTAAATCCACCCTCTGTCAGCAAAGGCTCCGCTCTGAATGTTCGTGATGTGAAGGAAATCCCAGAATCAGGGAATTGCTACGGTTGGAAAAGGCCTTTGAGGTCATCCAGTTCAAGCACCAACCCACCACCACCACCATGGTCACCATCAAACCACGTCCCCAGGTGCCACATCCACACGTTCTTTGAACACTTGCAGGGATGGGGACTCCAGCACTGCCCTGGGCAGCTGTGCCAGGGCTGGGCAGCCCTTGCAGTGAAGAAATATTCCCCCACATCCACCCTGAGCCTCCCCTGGCCCAGCCTGAGGCCGTTCCCTCTCTTCCTGTCCCTGTTCCCTGGGAGCAGAGCCCGCCCCCCCCGGCTGCCCCCTCCTGTCAGGGAGTTGTGCAGAGCCACAAGGTCCCCCCTGAGCCTCCTTTTCTCCAGGCTGAGCCCCTTTCCCAGCTCCCTCAGCTGCTCCTGGGGCTCCAGCCCCATCCCCAGCCCTGTTCCCTTCCCTGGACTCGCTCCAGCCCCTCAACGTTCTTCTTGCCATGAGGGGCCCAAAGCTGAATATATGAACATATTAAACCTTGAATTTTATCAGTCAGTTCCCTTCGACATGCTCTGTCTGGTATGAAACACCTGCTGCCCTAGAGCCCATCAGGCATCGGCAGCTTCGCGGGGCGGTTGTTGGCAGAGGACCTTTCTGCATTGTGAGCCGCACGATTTTCCAGCGGAATGGATGGAAAATTCCCACTGGTTTCCGTGGGAGGCAGCCGCAGAGCCCGGCAGCTGATCTCAGGAACAATGGTGGGGTTGTGTTCTCAGCGCACAAAGCCCAGAGCTCGGCCCGGTAACCGCCCAAGGTCAACGCGCAGGTGGATAAGGTGGAGCTCGCTGGCATCCGGCACAAGGTCGACACCTGGAGAGCAGCACAGCCCCTGGGAATCTGCACCAGGAGAGGGGCAGGGCTGCCCCACTGGCGCTGGAACCCAGAGGTGTCACCAAAATGAAAAAGGAGCCAGTGCACGAGCTTAGATCCTCTAAACACACTGGCTGGAAGAGTCCAGAGAGGGAGAGAGTGTCAGCATGTGATTCATTACCTTGAAAGTCACCTGATCTTCCCAAGAGCTCCTCTCCCCCAAAGCAACAGGCATATTCTGGTAGGTTGTCTGACATCCCAGCCAGGCTCCTTCTGCAAAAAGTGGGGAATTTATTTCATGTAGGAGATCACAGAATATTCCGAGCTGGAAGGGGCACACCAGAGAGCTCAGCGCCAGTGTCTGGGTGTGCCTGAGTGAGTATCTGTGTGTGTGTGTGTGCACTGGCAGCTTCTGTAAATTAAAACAATATTTATTCCCAGCTGGAATATCAAGATCATGCTGATTGTTTGCTCCCAGCTTCTTTGAAAAAGCCTGGAAGGTGTTGGAAGGCATGCCTGGAATCCAAGCCGTGGTATCGTCCGATGCCACTGACCGGCAGCTGAAACACGTCAGGCACTCGGGGCGGGCAGCATCAGCCCACTCTGGTCACATCCCCACCTCCGTGCAGCTCAACCTTCCTGATCCCCGTGGCCAGGAAGCCTCTGTGGTCCCTCACTGCCAAGGACACCGAATTTTCCATCCCCTGTGCTGCACATTGACCTGAGATGCTTTCACCACTGAGCCCATTCCCCTGAGAACCTCCCACCTCCCCGAATTTCCCTGTGTGAGGGACAATTTGCCAAGGTCAGGGTATGACAGCTGCACCACTTGTGATCATTTCAAACCCGGAGATTAATGTGGAAACTCCTTCCCTGTTGAGAAATACCTTTTAAATGAAAGACACCACTTAAATTAGGAGGAATGGTAGATTTTCATGTGTCTTGTCTGACGGGTGAAAACAAGTTTTCCAGTTTGCATCGAGTCACAAAAAGGGACAGTCATTAACACTGGTAAATCTTCCCTTATAGGAAGAATCCCCAGTAGCAGGGAAAAATTAGGCCAGACTGGAGAATCAAGCCTGCTAAATTAAATAGAAATTGTGTGGTCTGGGCAGGCCAAAGATGTGAATGGGTTTCCTCATCTGCTGGGTCTTTCCACCCTTTTTTTGTGCTGACAAGGCACAGCCAGGAGATGAAAAAAATCACCCATTTTAGAAGACCAAAATTTGCCCCTGGAGTGTGTCTGTAACCACCACAAACTGCTGTGGTCGAGCACTGAACAACACAGCAAGATCCATGAGCAAGAGGAAAAGAGCACAAATTCCTCCCTCTGGCTTCAGTCGGGGAGCCTGATCTTAAATGCTCAGGTTATAAATCAGCAGGAGGTGAGCTGGGCCTTGCACCGTTACTTGTTCAAAAGAAGTGAATGTCTCGGCCAACGAGCCCGACCAGGTTTCCAAGGAATGCACCCCAGCCCTGGTGAATGTATTTCTTCCTACTCGAGCCAAGCACGGAGTGAGATTTCCATTGTCCACTAGATGGCAAATGGTTGCAGCAACCTCGGGAGTTGGGGTTTTTTCTGATCACTCAGGACCCAAGTTGGTAAGAGAGATGTGCTGTCATTAGGCTGGAAAAAACACCGACTGTGAGCCAACCATAGCTCCAAAATAAAATAGAATTAATCCTGCCAGCCTGTTCCCCAGGAAGTCAAAACTGAGTTAGGATACGAAGCATTAGGATTCATTCTTTCAGGTTTCCAATCCAGTGGAATGTTTATTTTCACTTGTAATTATGCCCCATTTGGTGATTAACCAAACTGTTTTCTGATTTCTTAATAATTTTAGTTTTTCTCTCTAACGCACGTGCATGTTTATATATATCCCATTATATAAGGAGACATTGCCTTTGCATGAGGTTTATCCAAATATTCCCAAGTGCTCCGGGAGCAGCGAAGGCTCACGAGCTCTAGCACGAACGAGTGAAGTCTTTTCCCTCTCAGAAAAGGGGCCCAGCAGCACACGAAGGCTCAGGGTGACAAAGGCCAGTCCCGCGCTGGCCGCGAGCACAGGAGAGGGAACGGCCCCAGCGCTCCTCATCTCCCTCCTCGTCACCATCCCGGTGCCACCACGGGACACCCAGGCAGCTCCTCCGCCCCTGCCCAGGCTCTGTCCTCGGGCGTGAAGAACCCACGGAGGGGTTCTGCGCTCCTGGCTCGCGTCGCAGTTGGGTTTTTGGAGGGGAGCGTGGGCAGAGGGCGCCGGGAGCGCGGCTGGAGCTCTGCAGCCGGGGCTGTGCTCCTGCCAGGCGGGTCCTGCCGGCGCCAGCGCTCCCCGTCCTCTGCTGGGGTTGGTGTCGCTCACCCTCCCGCCAGCCCTTTCCTCTGCCCCTTTTTGCAGCTCCCCAAGAGGCAGCCGGACACAGGTGATTTGGCAGCTCCCACTTCATTTAATTTTCTGAGGGTGTGTGCGGAGCTGCGTGGCAGTCAAAACACAGGGAGGCTGCTGACAACCTGAATTTACCCAGGGTAACTCCAGTCATCAACCTACAGAAAGCAGAATGCAATACCCTTTCATCTTTGAATTTTTAAGGCTATACTTTAAAAAGTATTTTTTAATGAATCGTTCTTTTCTACTGTTATGTACAATTTGCTTTCCCTTTCTGATTCCAAGCCTAACATTAAATAAACAGGGCAAATATTAGACATGCTTGTCAAATTTTTCCTCCTGTTTTGCTGATGTGATTACAAGCTGTTGACTTAGTCATTAATATCTCGTGCTGAGATATCAGCTAACACTGCCAGAAAAAAATCCATCTCTGCTTAATACTCAAGCTGTCAGTTAAATAATTTCATGTTATTAATCAAAATTGTCAACAAAACAATTTCTGCTGACCAGAGTCTGATTTTTTTCCCCCATTGTTGAAGATTAGGAATCCGCAGTTCTCAAACCCAAGGACAAAGTACATTTAGTGATTATTCCCAAGAACTCTGCTCATTTAGGGCTGTGAGAGCTTTTAATGGAGCTCTCATTAAGGAAAAGAATGGTATCCCTCAAAGAGCCTGCTTGGACATGGAGCTGACAAGCAAAGGGGACAAGTCTGGGAGGTTTCTGAAAGGTTTTGTTCTGCAATCTTGTTTTTGTCAGTGTCACTGGAGCTGCTCAGAGAGTTTCCTGAAGTTTAACACCCACATGAATACCAAAGCACTACAAAATAACTGCGTGATGAGAGAAAGAATTTCAAAAATGTAAAATTAAAACTTTCTCCTGACCTTTTTCTGTCAGACTGTTCTGTGAAGGGAGTGTGATAAGAGGCCTGCAAAGTCCAAACCCCTGGGATTAAACAGTGGCTCCTCTCTGTTCATTAGCACTGCTCTCACTTTCCGTGCGAAGATACCAAATAGAAATTGATTTATTTTTGACCATGTCTCACCAGGTTTGAATTAATTGAGGACTGAATTAATAAATTGCGTGACCATAAAAGGCATTAAATTTTTAATGTTATTAGAGCCTGCATCCACACATACCAAGGCACGTACCCAGCTGGTGGGAGGGGAGACAAACCAAGATATTTTGAGACATCTCTCATCCCACAAATGATATAAACAAATAACTTCCTGCCCCTGGAAACACGTGTGCATTTCTATTGCCCGTGTTTGTTCATTTTGAGAGCAAGCAGGGAAAAAAACCAGGTTCAGTGCTGGGGTGTGACCGTCTCATGTAAGGATCGAAGAATTTCCTGGGCAGTGAACTTGGTGGGTGCCACAAATTTCCCAGCTGAGTGCAAAGCCCCCCCCAGCCGTGAAGGTGGCAGCTCTTCCAAATATCTGCAGGAGGGGCGAGGACACCGGGAGCTGGGAGCTGCTCGCAGGGCCTTTGCTGCACGTGACTGACAGGACACTGACAGCAGGGCCATGTCCAGCTATTTTTCCAGCTCTTTTCTTTCTGTTTCGGTTCCTCGAGGCTTTGCGCTGGCTTGGCACTCCCAGCTTCCCATCACTTCCCCGTGCTGCCGCGTGGCCGCCGACCCGCGGCCCGGCCCAGGTTGCTCCGGAGCAAATGCCCGCGGATGGAGTCCCTCCCCAGAGCCCGGAGCTTCTGCCACCTCGGCAGGATTCAAGGAGGGAGGAAAGGGAATTTCCAGTGGCAGTGCAGGCCGTTTGTGTGCCCTGCTGGCTCGTGGGATCCCCGTCCTTGTCACTTGCCTGGGAATGGCTCAGGGAGACGAGCCCTGGGCTCCCCACACGAAGCCAGCGGTGCTCCAGGTCGGGAGGAGCTGGTGCTGCTCATTTTGAGGAATTCCCTGGGTCAGGAGGAGCTGCTGTCTCTCAGTTTCAGGAATTCCCTGTCCTTGTGGCTGCCCAGCCTTCTCCCTTTCCTTCTTCTCCCCGATTTTTTTCTTGATCACACCGGCTGCAATGCACTGCCACATTTCCCCCCTCCCTCCCCACCCCCTTTCATTAAATACCATCCTTTCACTTCCCAGTGACATCTGGAACGGGAATAGAGCCCCTGGGAAGAGCCCATTTATGGACAGGGAATCCAGAGCAGCCACGAACCGAGGCATACGGGAATAAGGACTCGGGCAGATGCAGGAATGGAAACTAATTTTAGTTATTCCACTGCAAGCTCATCACACTGTCAGTGTCACACTCCTCTTTATCTCCCATCTCACACCCAGCAGCTACCTCATGCCACAGCTATCTCCTGACAGGGACCGTTGTGGGGCATTTTTGCAGTAATTCCACCCCCGTATTTCGGAAAACCTCGAATCACGTGCCGTGGTTGCTACAGCACCTTTGCATCCCTCTCCTGCCTCCCTGCAATGGTGTCACTGAGCTCCCCTGATTAGGGAGAAGCCCTGACCCGAGATTCCTGCACTTCCACGGCTCTTGGGAAGGATACTGGAGTTGTCCAGAATGAATTTTAAGATTTTCTCAGCAAGCTGCTGTCAGTTCAGCATGAACGTCGAGATTTGTTCCAAGAGCTGTGACAGGGGTGTGTCTCACACCTCCCTGCCCTGTGCACTGGGAAAATACGGGGTTTTTTCAGCCTGGTCCCAGTGTTTTTGTCTCATTAACGTCACCAGGGTCACTCCTGCTCTCCCATTAAACACACCCCACTCAGTATTAACGTTACTTTAATTAATTTCCTGTTACTGGCGGGCAGAAGCCCTCACGGGGCTCAGTGTGGTGACCTGACTTTTCCTGGGTTTCTCAAAGGTTTCAGCACAGGAACCACGTTCCCTTGTGCTGTAATGCAGATCCCTTGTAGGGGCAGGGGGGCACGGGGAGCTCCTCGTGGCCGAGCAGGAATGGGGTTTGGAGCTCCGGACACTGAGGCACAATTGCTGCCTCTGCTGTCCACGCCCTCTGCTCCCCTGGAGCCCAAAAGCCCCAGAAGTGGATACGAGTGCTTCCCTCGTGAAATCTGAAATGAAACTTTTACCACGGTCCAGCCACAGTTTTACCTGTGATCTTTATATTTGTACACAAGCAGGACGAGGAAAATTTTAATATCCTCTCCCTCTCCAATAGATTACTTATTTAATTGATTTTTTCATCAAATATTAAAAAAAAAAGAAAAGGAGAACTGTAAGGAATATTTTCTTGTCAGTAATTCATCTGTATTTAATCCAAGAAAAATTCTGTTTCCCTCTGCTGAAACCTTAGTTTCTTTGGGTTTGCTTGGTGGTGTTTTCTGAGAGACTTTTTCAACAAAATCCATTAAAAGGAATAAAGAGAAAGAGGAAAGAAAAAAAAGGACCAGAGAAACTTTTGTTTTCATGTTTTAAAGCCTACTATGTAGTAACAATCTAATTTAAAAGTCATGATGAAATTTTTAAGGTATGGACTGCTGAACCAAAACCCGCCTGAGTTTACAGGTGGGGAAATTAGATGTGACACGGTGTAACCGGCAAACCCTGGGTTCCCCTGGGGGACTGTTCACGCCCAGAAAGCCCAGGGCACTCACGCCAGCATCCACCACCTTCTCCTGGGAAAGGTTCCCCCTCCGAGGCTGCCCCGAGCCTCTGGCCGAGGACAGGTGTTCCTCCACCCCGAGAAACGGGCGAAGGAAGGGTGAGGATGCTCCACAGACACCTCTCGTTCCTTGTCCCCACTCCCTGCCGCCCAGAGGAGCATCGCACGCTCCGGATCCCGCGTGTCCCGAGCCCTGCCTCGCCTCCCAGCCGTCAGCGCCGCTCCTGCCCCCACGTTCTGCCCCCACGTTCTGCCCCCACGTTCTGCCCCCACGTT
>VZTF01006066.1:4549-36556 GCA_013397755.1 Cnemophilus loriae | reverse complement strand
TGCCCCCACATCCCCGCTCCGACCCGGCTCTCCTGCTGCCTCTCCACACAAGGAGCCGTGGAGGCATCAGCTGGGATTTCATTTTTGAAATGAATACTGAAGCATTAAAAAAGGAAAGGCTCTGTAGGCATTATCCCTCTCGTGACGAATGTCCTGTGTCGCTGGCTGTGGCAAGCAGCCCCAAAGACTCTCCTGTACAGGAGTCACGGCTGTGCTGCATCGAAGAGTCACGGTTGAGCCAGTTCTCAGGGGTTTTAATGTTAACCTCACTTCCTACGGAAGTAAAGACCTTAATTTGGTGATGAATCATCAACAAAAAGACTACACTTTTCTCTTAATTAACAGAAGTGACCCGAACGGCTCCAAAATTTCTCCAAGATTTCTCAGCTCTGGAAATCAAAAATATCCAGAGACCAGCTTTTGATGAGGCTGTAGAGGATTTATAGATAGCCAGGAACTCCACAGGGAGGTCTAAATTAATCTTGCCAAGCTCAAATCCCTACTTCTAATGTGGTGTAGCAATAACAGGGACCTCGATAACACACTTTCCCTCTAGCATCAGGTTTCCCACGCTCAGAAGAAGAAAAGTTGAATAAAACGAGGTTAAAATGCCATGTCAGTGTCTGGCTCCATGACAGCCACGCTGCACATGATTTTCACAAAGATGTTGATATTTAATTAAAAACCTAGAGGATGAATTCAAAGCAGGCATGACTTGAGCACGGTTCCAATTGTTGTGGCTGTTTGTGATAGATTTGGGCAAATGACGAAGGAAGAAAATTGCAGAGATGGGGCAGCAAATCAATGGATGTGCTCAGACAAAAAGCAGAGTCCAGAAAACCCAGCAGGTCAGTGGTTTAGTCCTTGGGTAAAGTTCCTAGTGCTTGCAAGGAAAAACTCTGCAGAGCACGAGCAGAAATGCCTCTTTATCTCGAGTGCTGAACCCCTCGGGGACAGGCGCGGAGCCCTGGCCGCGCTGCCAGAACAAGAGCACTTCGGACAGTCTGTGGAGAACAGGGAGATTTAAGTGGACAACGTTATCTATGAACCAGACCAATTTTTGCCTGCTCACATTTTGTTGGAATTTGCACACTAACGCAAAAAGCACCATTAATTTTAGCACATATTTTTGCAAAGTCATTTCCGTGTTCTCCACACTGTGTCCCTGAGCTGTTTGAATGGATGTGGACCTGAAATCAGAGTCACCTGTTGCCCTTGGTGTGTTTTTAATAACTTTTTATTTAGCAGTGCTGTGACTAAATCAAGTATGACTGTGATTTGCCAGGTCACATATGAAAAATGAAGGAAATAAAGATCTTCTGAATCATTTGCAAATACTCCAGTCATGGAACCATGGAAAACCTCAAGTTGGAGGCGACCCAGGAGGATCACCAAGTCCAGCTCCCTGCTCCTCGGAGGATGAGATTCTCCTTGCCCACCCTGAGCCCTTCTCCTCTGCATCCAGGGCCTGGTGACTCCGTGCTGTGGTAGCACCAAGGGCTCTTCTCCCGGGCTTTGCCCTGCACAAGTTCAGAACGGAATTCTTCCCAAAGCAATTCCTTTTTAACTTTAATGTAAAGACCCGACTCTAAAACAGCTTTGAAAAGGGCAGAGGGAGCTGCTGTTTGGCCTCGGTGTGAAATGGGTGCATTTGGAGAGAGGCTCTTGGAGCGTACGTGTTCGGCTGCAATCCGCGCGGAGGGAAGCGGCTCACGCGCGGCAGGCAAAGTCCAGCTACTGCGAGGGAGAAAGGAAGGGCAGCTCCTCTCCGAGGAGAAACTTGTCCTATCTCTGAGAGTCCGGCGCAGAATGTTTACAAAACGCTCATTAAGGGAGAGGGGATGGCGAGATAGCAACAAATCTGGTGAGCAGCTTCCACTGGCCGAGATAAGGGAGGCAAGGCGGCCATAGAGGAGAGCGAGTCAGATCCAATTACCGAGACCTGGTTTTGGGGAGGGGGAAGGGGCAGACAGGCAGGACGGATCACAAGTTTCAAGACAAGAGCTTCCAAACTTGTCATCCCTCTGTGACACAAGCCGCGCACAGCCCGGCGGATAAAACCGCCACCGAGCCCACACGGGAGCCAGAGCTCGTTGAGCGCGGTCGGAGGCTCGGGCGAAGCCATGGATTCTGTCGTCCTCCGGCTCTGGGCTGTCCTCTCCCTCCTGGCTCACCTCTCAGCCTGCAGTCCCATCCTGAGCTTGGAGCACTCTTCCCTGGAGGAAGACGTGCCTCTTTTTGATGAGATCCTCTCCGAGCAAGACGGGGTTGATTTCAACACGCTGCTCCAGAACATGAAAAATGAGTTTTTGAAGACGCTGAACCTCTCTGACATCCCCCTGCACGAGTCGGCCAAGGTGGACCCGCCAGAGTACATGCTAGAGCTGTACAACAGGTTTGCCACGGACAGGACATCGATGCCTTCTGCAAATATCATCAGGAGCTTCAAAAATGAAGGTAAGAGCTGTTCATGCCTGGGAGAAGTGGATAGAAAGGAGCGTCTTTAGAGCCAGTGTGAAGAGTCCTGACCACGTACAGAGCATGAACCGTGCTGGGGAAAAGGCCTTTTGGTGAGGATGGCCTTGGAAAGCAGCAGCTGAGGCAGGGCTGCCCAGAGCCCAGCTCTGCTGGGACTGGGTCCTCGTCCTTTGCTCTGGAGACTGTAGGGTTTTGGGGGAAGATGAGAATTTAACATCAGGGCAGCACCGAGTGTCATTCGGCGCATCAATTCCTCTATCCCCACGGTGACACACATCATTTGTAATCTGCTGATTGATTTTTTTAATGGATACCTTAAGTAATATTTGAAATTAAGGCAAGACTTATCTTTACACACTGTTCAAAGTGTATTTTTGAGTGCAATATTTTAAAATTATGAGCGTAACCAAGTACAGCTTTCTGTTAATGCTTTTTCAATGTTGAACCCCGTGGCATTTGTAATGTTTTCTTCCTTTGGCATTGGAGCACAGTCCAGAAAATACACAGAAATACGTGAAGAGGAATTCTGGATAACCATTAGGTTTTACTTTGAGGGACCAGACTACATCCTAATAAAAACAAACAAAACTTGAAGAAACCTAATTATCACAGAATATTCTGAGTTGAAAGGGACCCACAAGGATCATCAAACCCAGCTCTCGAGTGAATGGCCCGTGCAGGGACCAAACCCACAACCTTGGCGTTACTAACACCCTGCTCTGACCAGCTGAGCAAATGCCCTTGGGCCGTTTCCCTCTCTTTTTCCCTCTGATTTTCCTTCCACGTTCCCTTCAGTTCAGTGAGGACGAGATAATGCTTCAGCACCAATATTCAGTAATTTGCCAATACCTTTTTACACCAACACATGTTTTTTGCTAAAAACGTTTTTCAGCTGAGCAATTCCAAGTGTCCATTGCTCCACGTGGCAAATGCAAGTGCTTTGATTCATGTTCAGTTACCCAGGGGCACATGTGGCTGTCCAAGCTGCCATGGGGCCTCTGTTGTCCTCTGTTCGTTTGATTAACGAAGTTAAAGACATTATTGCTTTTTCTCTAACATTTGCAGTTTCAAAGTGATGAGCTGTGAGGAGAGGCTGAGTGGAAATCACTTGAGTTTTGCAGGGCAGAGAGATGCCAGGAGAGAATCCCAAAGCTCTGTTCTGCTCCCACCTCCTGCCAGGCCCAGGCACCCTTTACCAGCAGCGGGTTTCTGGTATGAAGAGACTCTGCATCGTGGTTTAAAGTTTCTTTACATATCCTTTTCTCCAGTGTGGAGAAATTTATTGGAGGGTTGGTGGCAAACCAGTTGCAGGCAGTGGTGGCCAGCTGCTCACCTCGCCGTGCCTGTCTCTGCTCAGCAGCAGGGGTGAAGGCACACACGGGGGAGGTGTTGGTCTCATTTTGGGCTACTTGAAAAAGAAAGAACGGGACAAAGATTGCCAAGTACAGTATGGTAAAGGATAAAATACCCTGTGGTTTAGTGATGCAAACCTGAAATCATTCCACCCGCAAAAATTCGGGTGTGCAGCGCTGAAATGGCGCAGAGTGACCTTTGCCAGGTGGCGCTGGCGGCTCTGTGCTGTCCCGCTGTGCCTCCTGCAGCAGCTCTGCATGGAACGGGGAAAACTCGCCGTAAATTAATGCCATTTCAGGTTTCCTCTCACCTCTTCCAGTCCAAACCAGCAAGATGCAAAGCGGGACCGCCGATGGGAACGCAGCTTCACAAACACGTGCAGTTAAAGGACACTGCAATTCATGTTTTGTGTGTGTCCTCGAAGTCTGCATAATTAGGAACCATCCATTTCATGCTAAAGAGCTCTTTTGATAGGGAAATGGATTGCTTGCAATGATAAGGGCAGGAGAAACAGACCGTGGAATTGTTTTGTTCACCTGCCTGCTGAAAACTGGCAGTAATCCCAGTTTCATTATTATCCATTAAATCTTTTATTATAGAAATATAACAGGTGGCGTGGCTGGAATTAGCTCTTTGTTTGAACCCATGGACCATAACAGTTTGCTTGCAAACAGGGCTGCAATCAGTGCTTAATGCTTGAAATAAAGTCTTAAGGGAAATTTTTTCTTTTCCTACGGACTCCAAATCTCCCTTCCCAACCCTCCCAGGGGAAGAGCAGGAGATCTGGAGCTCTGTGGACTTTCCACAGAGTCACATCCTGGCTGTATGAGAGGTGCAAAGGCGCATCTCTCACGCCCTTCTAACACACGGAGTGGCCTTCCCCTGCCTCCCGGAGAATTCCTTGTGCCCATCTTCCATGTGGTCAGGGGCATTCCTCCACCCTGGCACTGTGTGGAGAGCCTTGTGTGAGCGTGGTGAGGTCTAGGAAACCCCGGAGATTCCTCCCAGTATGGAGACCAGAGCTCAGCTTGGCTCACATTTAGCTCAGGGTCTGCTCCTACCCTGGCTCTGTGCACAGCGGGTCCCACTCCCACCTTCACCAGCTGACGGGCAGGGAAGTGGAAGCAGAACCACCCCTCATTTTTCTTTTGTTTGTGATGAGATGAAAATGCAAAATGGAAAAAAAAAAAAGAAAAAAAAGAAAAAGGCAGGTGCCTCAAAGCCTCCAAACTGGAGTCAAACTGGGCAAGTCACGTGCTGAAGTTCATGGCTTGCCTAAGTGCACTGGTGGAGCATGGCCAGTCCTTGTGCCTTTATCAGTGTCATTTTCCTGCAAACACAGAAAAATTGGGGAAGTCAGAGATGGAGGGAGTAATAGGTCACAAACAGTTTGCCTTTGCATTAATTATAGTCACAGCCTCCATGTCCTAATCTGCCTTCTGGGCAGCAAATGCACCCCCGTGAGCAGATCCTGCGCTGTGGGAAGAAATGAAAGCTGCTGTGCAGAAACCAACGGTGCAGCCGGGACAGGCGGCCCAGCTGCCCCCAGACATCGTCCTTCTCGCCTGTTCTGCTAACTCGAGGTGCCCAGGGTGCCCGGCTGAGTGCAGCTGGTTGCTCACCCAAAGCCCACAGGGCCTGTGGCGGGGTTGCTGCGGCTGCCAGGTCACCCTGGTGTCACCTCCTGCTCCTCCTGACCTGGAGTTTTTGCATCTTCCAAAGAAGCTTTTCCTCTCCTAGTGCTTGGCCCTTTCCCTGTCTGAGGGGTGTTTGAGCAGCAGGGAATTCCTGCTAGCACAGCAGCACTGAGCACACACATTTCTTGTATTTGCAGATTATTTGTTGCCCATTTCACGCTGGCTCCAGTGCCACGTCCTTCTCCCTCCCTGCACCAATGGATGTTTTCCCTCGTTTATTAAACAGTTGCTGTGCAGAGACCTAGAAGCGATTTTTATGTCAGTATCAGGCAACACATTTTTAATATGTAAACCTTCCAGCTGGCAAGAACGTCCCTGGAAAGACTGGGGACAGAAGGAGGAGCACTAAATCCAGGTCTGCAGCATGTCTGGGACCTTGTTGTCCTTACACATCTAAAATAACCTCGGCCCTTTTTCCAGGTAGAGTTTTGGGACGTGCTGAAAAACCATTTTCCTGGAGCTGTCCAGGTGAAACCCAGCATGTGGGATAACCCTCAGCGCGTGGGTTTCTGGGCGTATGGACTCTTGTAAAACATTTGATTTCTGTCCTTTCCAGACCTGGATTCCCACCCCACTGGCGTTACGGGGACTCGGAAGTACCCGCTCCTGTTCAACGTTTCCATCCCTCACCACGAAGAGATCACCATGGCGGAGCTGAGGCTCTACACCCTGGTGGAGCGCGACCAGAGGCTCTACGAAGGGCTCGACCGGAAGGTCACCATTTTCGAGGTGCTGGACAACGTCCACGTGGGGGCCGGCGAGGAGAGGAAGACGGTGGCGCTGGCCTCCAGGCACATCTACGGCACGAGCAGCGAGTGGGAGAGCTTCGAGGTGACCGAGGCCATCCGGCGCTGGCGCAGGGCAGGGCTGACCACGCACCGGCTGGAAGTCCACATCGAGAGCAGGGAAGGGGAGGAGCAGAACGGGGAAGGGAAACTCGACATCGACATCAACTCCGAGGCCAAGCACGTGCCCCTGTTGGTTGTGTACTCTGACGACCAGAGCAACGACAAAAAGGAGGAGAAGGAAGAGCTGAACGAGATGATAGACCACGAGCAGCTCCTGGACCTGGAGAACCTGGAGGTTGGCAACTTCCACGACCAGCCCGGGGAGGAGGCGCTGCTCCAGATGCGCTCCAACATCATTTACGACTCCACCGCCCGGATCCGGAGGAACGCCAAAGGCAACTACTGCAAAAAGACTCCGCTCTACATCGACTTCAAGGAGATTGGCTGGGACTCCTGGATCATCGCCCCGGCGGGCTACGAAGCTTACGAGTGCCACGGGGTGTGCGCCTACCCCTTGACGGAGCACGTCACGCCAACCAAGCACGCCATAGTCAAGACTTTGGTTCACCTGAAGAACCCCCAGAAAGCCTCCAAGGCCTGCTGCGTGCCCACCAAACTCGACCCCATCTCCATTCTCTACTTGGATGCAGGGGTGGTCACCTACAAGTTCAAGTACGAGGGCATGGTGGTGTCAGAGTGTGGCTGCAGATAGTAGGAGGGAACGCAGGCGCGGGGAGGGCACAGGGGGAGTATTTAATGATTCAGTCTGTAAATTTGTACATTTGGGGTTTGCTATTTAATGAGGTTATTTAATGAGGCCTGTACAGATAATTGTGAGTTTCCTGCCACGGGGAACGGGCACGTCGTGTAGGGATTGTATATTTTGTTCCATTGCTTCCTTCTCGCTGCTCTTCGCTGTCCAGATCGCGACCGAGTCTCTCCTCCTGTCAGGGCATGGAGCTGATCACTGGATTGTTTGGGAGGGCTCTTGGTGCCGAAAGGGCACGTCCAAATTCACGGAAATAAAGGCATATTTTTGTACTTTATCAATGTTGATTGGCATCTCCAGGGCTTTCCAGAGCTGTTAAAGATACGACAGTGATGGGCGATCACACCTAGATTGTTCAGTGTTCTGTAAAATCTTTATAAAGGTCTTTACTTGCTCATTTTCTTCTTATTTTATATCTGTAGATCTTAAGTCCTGATAATTCTCAAGCTCCTAAATCACTAAGGCACAAACAAGGTGTTTTTTCCTTTTCTCTTATTACTTTCTTCACTCTTTCCCTGTTTCAAAGAGAACTGGCAGGGATGATTTGGCATCTGGAGCGGGAGGGCACCGTTCCCTTTCCAACCTTTCTTAGGAAAGCAAATGGCCCAGGAGCAGTGCCAGGCATGGGCCAAGGCAAGGAACTGCCCCTGTGCAGGTTTGTTACAAAATCACTCCGAGGCAGCGCTGGCTTTGCTGCAGCAGCCGTGGGCTGGCTCTCCGGGGCCAGAGCTTTAGGTGGCAGAAGGAAGTGCAAAGAATTTCCTGAACCCTTGGAACTGCACCAGCTAAAATCGTCCTTGAAATTCACACCAGCTAGGCACCAGCCCCCCTTCCCAGTCAGTAAATTCCGTGAGGTGCAGCGGCATAACCCGACCCGAGTGGCCCAGCAGTGCCAGGCAGAGCAGCAGAGCCCTTCGTGCCCGTGGGACACGAGCATCTTCCCTTTCTGTAAGTGCTGAACTGTCGATCCGTGGGGATATTCCTCCCCGCCCCCGGCTCTACAGATGCAGTCACATGCCATGTTTCCACCACTCTTCTGCAACAAATCGTGGTGATAAGGAGGTGTCGGAGCTGAGAAACAATAGACCCGTCACTTTATTTATACTAAGCTGCAAATTTGTCAGATTCTTGGGAAAGTGTAAGTGATGTTGACTCTTTTAGCCTGTACCAGAGCCTATTGTACTGTCCCTGCATCTGTTTTACACTTTTAAGGGAAAGTTATCGTCCCTGGGAGTGATAAGGGTCTTTGAAAGAATCACTCCGACACTTCATGGGAATGAACACTAAAGACTTTATCACGCACCAGCTAAACCCAATTCCACCCATTTTCACACATACTCTTCTGCGCTCCCCATAATTTATTGACCTATTTATTGACTGCCTGCCTTTGTAATATAATGTAGAATACAGAATGTTTTGTTTTTGTGCTTGTGTGTAACCCCGCTTGGACAAAACCTTGTGCTGGTCCTGCTCCACACGGAATCTCCCTGCTGAGCTGAGGGCACAGAGAACGAGGTCGCTGGCCTGTTTTTCCTCCCCTGGGTACTTGTAAATTCCACATGGCACAGTCACCCCCTCGCTCGCAGAGCTGCTCCCTCACCGCAGTGATTCCAGTGCCTTGTCCAATTTACAGCTCCTCGTGCAGGGGTATCGTGGCTCTAAGTGCTCCGCTGTGTAGTTTATTGTAGAGTTATGCAGTCTCCAGATAGTGGCCTGCACCCCGGGCTGTGATATTGCTTTATTCCTCACCCTGTGAGTGACTGACACCCCCGACAGACCTTTGCCCCGGGCCACTCTGCAATCGGAGCCCGTGGCTCATGGCACGCTGGAGGAATTCGGGAGAGGTGTGACATTTGCTCTGCTGACATCAGCTGCAGCAGCCAACGGTTGAAGTGTGACCACACAGACCCTTTCAAAACTATCCACGATCCTTATGAAGCCATTTGCCAAGACAAGCCATTCACCTTGTTAGGAGTGATAATCCAGCATTAGGGAGATAATCCGACATTTGCTTTTATCATCTCATTTCTGCGGGCGGCCCCGTGGCAGAGATCTGCCCTCCCTGCCTTTCCTCCCGTCCCTCCCCAGCAGCACCAACGTCTCTGAGCAGGCTGCAGGGAAAGCTGTGCCTTAAAAACAACAAATAACCCACTGCAACCACCCATCAACACGGAAAGTCTCACTGTCAATTCTCAGGCGACCACGCTGTAAAGCAGAGCTGTGCCTGCACCCTCTGTCTGTCAGAGATTCACCCTCTGTCTGTCTCTGTCAGAGATTCACCCTCTGTCTGTCTCTGTCAGAGATTCACTCTGTCTGTCAGAGATTCACCCTCTGTCTGTCTCTGTCAGATTCACTCTGTCTGTCAGAGATTCACTCTGTCTGTCTCTGTCAGATTCACTCTGTCTGTCAGAGATTCACTCTGTCTGTCAGAGATGAACCTCCTCAAAACTGAGGTCACTGAGGAAAAATCACCTCCCAAAGCAACCAGCATCCGAAGCAGCCGCCAGAACCTATTCCAGATTTCTCCTCCCCAAAACTGCTGCACTGCCCTCCTGAGAGTGCTCAGAGAGCAAAGCAAACCAGAACCTGCAGCAGGGCAGAAATGCCAAAGGAATGTGTGATTTTTGACAGCCCCAGGCAGTCTGGTGCCTGGGTTACCCACAGCACGATGGGAGAGGTGCAGATCAGGATTTTCTGTGACACACACTGAGCCAAAGCCCTGCAAAATCTACTAGGATTTTAGGGAAGAAAAAAAAAAAACAAAACAGGAAGATTTCATGGCACTTGAACATCTGCTTCAAACATTTGAAAAACTACAGCCCAGTGTTAATTTAAACTTCCTTATAACCCAGTTCAACATTTGGAGTGCAAACACTGTTAATAGGATGGGAACCGGGGTGGTGGTGGTTTGCTTACTATATTGGGAAACAAAACCAGAACAAAACCAGCTTGAGATAGAGCTTTTGTTTATATTGCTGACCCATCTGTCTTCATTAATGCATTATTTACAGGAAAAGTTAAAAAATTAGCTTCTGCTCCCTCTTCAAGTGCAGCAGCAACAAATAAAGGCTGAATGGTTCATTTGCCCTCGACTAAAAATGGAAATTCTTATCAGCACCCCTTGGAAGAAGAGGTTTATGATGTGGAGTGAATGATTGTTGGGTATCAGTGCTGGGACCAGGCCTTTTGGCCACAGCTGGGTGCTTCTAGCCCAGGGCAATGTCAGGGGGGCAGGGCAGCCAGGGAGGTGCTGCCTCACAGAAAGCAGAAACCAGCCACAAAATATGGCCCTCATCTTACTCTGGACTCCTGCTTTGAAGTTAAAAGGAGAAATGATGGAGTTTTCCCCCTGTACTGAGCCACGCAGGGTAATGGGGCAGGTTTGGGGCTAAGCCCTGGAATCCCCCACGAGTCTCTGGCCCTGAGAACCCGCAGAGTGGGGTGGCACAAACCCCTTCCCTGCAGGGAAAGGGCCAGGCATTGCACACTTGGATTTCTGCCGTTTAAACCTCTACATGAGGAGAGACGAGAGCCCCTCGAGGTGTGTCTGGCCAGAACCTCCTCCAGACAAACGAGGCAGGTTTGGGAGTCTGCTCCAGAGCTGCTTTAGCTGGACAGGTCTGGGTTGGCAGAGCTGGAACCCAAAGAGGGCCTGAAGTTACGGCCCAGCACCCCCGGGCATTTCCTGAGGAAAGCACTGTCAAACCAACTGCTGTGCAAATGGGCCGGGAACCACAGAATCCCAGAATGGTTTGGGTTGGGAGGGACCTCAAAGCCCATCCAGTGCCACCCCTGCGTGGGCAGGGACACCTCCCACTGTCCCAGGGTGCTCCAAGCCCTGTCCAGCCTGGCAAGGGACACTGCCAGGGACCCAGGGGCAGCCACAGCTTCTCTGGGAATTCCATCCCAGCCCCTCACCACCCTCACCGGGAGGAATTCCTTCCTAATATCTAAGGAGATATTAGGAATACGAGGAAGATATGCCATCTTCTTTAGAAGCATCTTAGTAAGAAGAAAGAGCAAAGTCTGTCCCCCTCACGGGTCTGTCCCTGTCCCCAGGCTGGGGAACTGCAGGGGGAGGAGCAGCCATTGGAATTACTGCTTCTTTCCCCGGATAAAAGTGGAGACAAGCACCCACCTTTTGATATCCTTGTCAGGAAGATGAATAGTGGAAGGAGGTCCAGGCTCTCCCTGCTTCTCCTGGACCCCTCCTGCAGCAGCTGAGGGTATTTGCCTTCAGATGCAGCTTAGTGAATCCCAGTCTACCCTCCAGCCTCTCGAGGAGTCACTTCAGATGTCAGTAAGAGCAGAATCTGAGCTAACGATTAGCTGGGAAAATTTCTGCTTCCCATCCCATCCCACCACACAGCACTGCCGGCAAAGCTCCTTGGGACAGGGCTGCGTTCCTCCAGAAAACTGAGTCCCTTCTTACAGCAGACAATGCCAGGAAATAGAGAAGAGTTTTGCTGACACCTGTACTGCAAAAAAAACTGCAAAATGCACTGCAACGTACCCAGCTCGCGGCAAAAAAACTCGTGTTGGGAATGGGAACTCTGCTTGGTTTGTGCTCAGTGTGATTCTGCTCCCAGCACAGATTCATCCAGCTCCTGCTCAGCATTTCAAGGGCTTAGCAGGACTTTTGACTGTAGTTTGAAAGTAAAAGCAGGAAACAGAGGGATAAAAGCAATCAACAAGGCTGCAATACAGGAAATTATACGAGAGGAATGGATTTCCGTGACACAGAGCAATGCTTCCTGAACAGGAGGGTGTTGGCTTATTTCCCTATCTCCAAATATTTTGTTTTCTGTGACGAGCAGCAAGGGCAACGCTGTGTTTTAGTAGCATTAATTCAATACCAACATAACTATTCTGCAGGAGCTGCTGCCAGGCGTGCCTGCGGGGGCTTTGGGCCGAGGGATGCTCGCTGCAGCTTTCGAGCTCCCCAGACAATGTCCTTCAGCTCCGTGTGACTGAGCCTGTCCAGGCCGGGAGCTTCACGTGGTGTTGAAAATGGATGTGTCGAGTTAAGTGAGAAGGTTTAAAGGCAGGGTGGTCTCTGCAATCAGGTACAGTAGCTGGCTAGCAACAGCAGCTAAACAACAGCCCAGCCTGCCAGGGCGCTCAGGTTTATGTTGGCTTTGCTGTAGCAACTCCTTATCTGCCAGAGATTAGAGCAGTTCACATCAGTTGTTGTGAGATTTGGTGGAATCCGTTTCCTGAGCTGTCACCGCCGGCTGATCGGGCAGGGTGGAGATGCAAAGCTTTGGGAGAGCAAAACTGCAACGCTGATCGAGCTCTGTCTGCTTTGCTCATTGCCAGGCTTTAGGGCATTTGTAAAACTTCAGCTAGAATTAGTTTAGGTTAAATAAATCTAGGTTAGATATAGGGAAGGAATTGTTCCCTGTGAGGGTGGGCAGGCCCTGGCACAGGGTGCCCAGAGCAGCTGTGGCTGCCCCTGGATCCCTGGAAGTGTCCCAGGCCAGGCTGGACGGGGCTTGGAGCAGCCTGGGACAGTGGAAGGTGTCCCTGCCCATGGCAGGGGTGGCACTGGGTGGGCTTTGAGGTCCCTTCCGACCCAAACCATTCCATGATTCCCTGATTTTAGATCCCCAGCTCGGCCTCCAGGCTGACCCCTGCCTCAGCTGAACTGGAAGCAGAGCAAATGAAACTGTAGGAAAAGTGAGCCCTGGTACCATTTCTGCAGTCACTGGGTGTGGGTTCACCGGGCTTTGCTCCCTGTGCTCCTCTCCTGGTCTGCTGTGGATCCCCCGTGGGTTCCAACAGGAGTTTTAACCTCAAACTGCACAGGAGTGTGAGCCCACACTCACGGGAGACCCGTGGGCTCCTGCAGAGGTTGGAAAGGGTTCCAGTGATTCAATTTTGACTTGCAGCAGTTGGTTGCTGCCGAGACGGACACAAAATAGCAACACCATGCAAATACAACCTGCAATCCTAAATATTCCTCGGAGCTTTGTACCAGTTCTGACGTTATTCTGGCAGGGAAAGCAGCTGCTTTCACCCACAGTCGCTTTCCTCGCTTCCCTTGGGATTTCTGCAGCTCCCATCACTTCTTGCTCTTTCCCACTCCTCTGCCCATCGACGACTTTACACCAGCTGCAAATTTGGCCCAATAATATCGATTGTGTGTCTTGTGCTTCCTCTGCGGGCCCTAATTAGCGCGCTGGAGATGAGCCCAGTGCCCCGAGCGAGCGGGGAGTTAATGGCAGGGCAGCGGAGCCGGCCGCGCTCGCTCGGCGGGGCTGCCCCTCGCCAGCCCCGGCACCGACACTGCTCAGGGCACTGCCTGCAGCACTAATGAGCTCCAGGGCAGGCAGAGGATGTAGACCAGGGCTCAGCGAGTCCCCAGAGCTGCGTTAACCCCTGCTCTGTCACCCTGCGGACACAGCTGGGCCAGCCGGGCCCTGCCGCACGCTGCGGTCGCGCCCACGGGAACACGGCAGCCTCTGAGGGACTGGGAGCCACCGGGACACAATAAAACCCCTGGGAATGAAGAACTGCGCCTCTCTGCCCGCTCCCAGCTGCTCTCCTGTCGATAACCACCCTGCTTCTGCATCGTTCTTCCCAGGGGATGAAACCGCTGTCTTCAACCACGGGCACCGATGTTGTCGACGCTTCTGGCCTCAAACCTTCGGCCCGAAGTTACTAAAAGGAAGGGTCAAGCCTGGGGATCAAGTTGTTATCAAGTTAAATATTTTTACTGTAAATTAAGATTCAGGACCCCCAAGTCTTGGTCTGGCTCTGCTTCCTACGTGCCCTGCGGACATTTCCAGGGGCTCCATCACTTCTGTACTTTTAGGAAAAGCAGAAATCTGTGACCTCAGTGGCCTGACCTTCAGTGGGACAGACAGAGAGAATCAGTTTGGTTTGCACTGAGCACTCAGGTGCAGACTCCAGCCCAGGCACTGCAGGGTGCAGGATCCTGGTGCAGGACCACGGGCCAAGGGCTCCTGATCCCAAAGCTCAGCGAGGATGGGGAGGCCAAGCAGGGGAAGCAAAGAGCAGCCGAGCCCTTCTGGGCAGCACCGTGGGTGCAAACGACGCCAAAGCTCCAAGGTTGGGGTGGGACGTGAGGGAGCTTCGCCCCCGCTGCTCCCCCTGCCTCTGATTTCTCAGCAGCTGACAAACGGAACAAAGGCTCAGCTGCAATTTTATTTTTAAAAGCCATCCTGCTTGCCACCACCTGTGGGGCTCGAGGTCTGGGTGAGACGGAGGGGGTCAGGGTGGCTGACAGCAATTTAATCTGCTGCTGCCTTTCCATACCTCCCTGTGCTACCCTGACCCCTCGCCAACGCCCTTCCACTGCCAGCGAGGGCACAGATCCAGCTTTGTGGAGTTTCTAAACGCGTCCCATGTCTCCTGCAAACTGTAAATGTGACTTATCCCCACTTCGCACTTTGCAGAGCTTTCCTTACCCTGGATAGGAGGGACAGAGCAAGGGAGCTCCACGTTCCCAGTCCCCCAGTGGAAACATCCCTTCCCAGGGTGTGACAACACTCCAGCTTCCAGTGGACATTTCGACCTTTCACTCCTCAGCGCTGTCTGTAGCTGTTGTGTTGGGAACAACTGTCCTTGGGGTGCTTGGCTGACCTCCTGACTCCTTTTGGAAAGGCATTTCCATGGAGCTCTCAGCACTTCAAATGAGCACCAGACTTTTAGTGGCATCAGAAACGTGGATGCATGTGAAGGGAACACTTGACAGCGCTCAAAAATCCATCCCTGGAGCTCCAGGAAGGGACACGCAGGGTAAAGGTGTCGCTGAAGAGACTCGAAACCCCCCACTGGCCTTAGGGGTTGAGTGTGGATCTCACCCAGAGCACGTGGAGCTCAAGGGGAGCCTCTCCGGCTGGATGGCAGCCTGAGCCAGCCTTTATCAGGGAGGCGAGGAAGGAAACACGGCAGCACTGCCGGCGAAAGGAAAGATTTACCTCTCACATGCTCAGAACGCAGGTGCCGAGCCAAGACTTATCCTCATTTCGTTAGCCAGAGGTCGAGGCCTGGCCCCTGCCCCCCTGCCTGGGGGGAAATCTCTCCCTGGACGCAGCGAACGCTGGGGCCGGCTGAGATTGCAGGAACGCTGCGCCGTTCCCAGCCCCCGTTATCGGGACATTGTGTGAAGAGGGCTGAAATATCACATCGTGTTTTTACGCGTGATAAAGCAAATTTTCACAGGCCACACCAGCGGCCGCTGACGGCGCCGGGAGCGTCGGTGCCCGCGGCCACGCAGGGGGTGCGGGGACACCTTAGGGACAGGGTTCTGTGTGAAAAGGGCTTTTTGTGCAGCTCCCTCCCGCCATGGGCTCAGCAGAAAACGGGGTATTTCCTTCTCTGCCGGGCGGGCTGTTCTCCTCGGTGGATTCCCTGATGTTCCCCAAAGGCTGAGCACTCCCTGGGGTGCCGCTGAGGGCTCCGCTCTGCCCCACGGCTGGGAAAATCACACCCAAATTCCTGCTGAAGCTATAAACCTTATTTCCTGAGAAATCCGATTCCCAGTTCGCCGCTGGGCACTCCTGTTCGTGGGAGTTACCTGCTGAGGAAACTCTTGCAGAGGAAAGGGGGAACTGCTGCTCAGAGGGAGCCCTTGGTGGGGACCCTCATGCAGGGAGATTTTGGCAGCATGGATTCTCCAAGGACTGGAGCCTCTGTGCCACGTTCACCACACCAGCACTCAGGGCCTGCTTGAACATCTCACCGTTCCTAAACTTGCAGGGTCTGGGGCTGGAACAGATGAGGATTTTCTCCAAAGAAGAGCTTATCTGGGCAACTCCCACCCCTGCTACCCCGGCTGCTTCCTCCTGCCCACACGTTCCCTGGCATTGTCAGGGTGTTTTTTCCCCCGGGTTATTTTTCCTGCAGGCCACTGTGGCTTTGTAGATCCCGGTGCTGCAGCAAGGTGGCAGGAAAACACAGGGAAAGTGGGACAGTGGCGCTGCTCCCAGCCTTTGGGACACTTTTTATCTCCCCACCTTGGTGAAGTTGTTTGTACACCCGATTTGGCAGTGTTTTCTTCTCAGAAGCAGCCTGGTTTTGGGGGTATCTCTCAGCGCCCACGTACAGGAAGGATGGCCTGCATCACTCTGGAGCTGCTGGGGAGAACAACATGTTCTCACTGCTCCTGGGCCGTGGACGAGGCCTCCCCAGGCACGGCCGGACACTTCCCGCACGTCCACCTCGCCTCCCACAGCAACGTGCTCCTCTGTGCAGGGGCCAGGCTAAAAAAGGAAAGTTCCTATCATGCCAAAAGCACAACTTGGATAAATATGAGGGGATAAGTCACAATAAGCGTGACTGGCTGGGATCCGAACGCAATAATGGGGGAAGGATAATTTTATTTTCTTGCCTCTCACGCCTACCAAACCCTTGGATACAGTGGAGCGAACTCCTAAATGAATTTATTTAGTAAATACCTGAGAAGAGCAAAACAGACTTTCTGCCCTAGCACAAAGAATGCAGTGAGGGGACTGAAAGGATGGCCTAAAAGGTGTCTTACTTTCATCCCACACTGCATGATTTAGCAGCTTTGGATGCACTGGGGTCTGTGGTTTAACAGCTCTCATGTGGAAAGCCATGTGACATTTAAAGGGAGGGGAAAATCCTCAGTCTGATCTCAGGGTTATCACCTTGGTGAAGCTCCTGTGCCCTCGGGGTGCACCAGGAGGGTTAAGGGCGTGGAAAATGCCTTTTTGGAGGTTTCCAAGCCTACAGGACAGGGTGGAAAGGATCTTTCTTTATTCTCTGTGGTAGACAGTCTGATGTGCTTTTGTATGACAGGAGCAGCGTCACATTCTCCAGGGGATCCAGAGTCAGTGCCCAAAACCTGCTGAGCTGAAAAGCCACCAAACCCCCCCGCCGTGAGTTTATAATGTCCCTTGCAGCCCAGAGGAGCAGCAACCCCTACCCCAGGAACAGGAGAAATTCTCTGCTGCTCCCACCCCAAAAAGCTTCGTGGCCTGGCTGCAGAAATAGAGGGAGGAAGGAAACGGAGGCTGGGCATCGGTCAGTTTCTGGGGATCTCAGCTGGGGGGTGTCCAGCAGAAGATGTGAAAGCGCAGAAAATCCAGAGCAGGCTCTGGGCTGAGCAGGGAGGACACCCACCCCATCAGGGATGAAAAGGATGCAGTTTCCCAGGTCTGGCACGGGCAGTTCACGGTTGTCTGTCTCTGGAAAAAGCTCACTTTAAAAAAAGAAACCCTCGTTATCTTAGAGCACCCAACAGCAACAGCAGCTCACAAGGTGCCTGCGTCTCTCTCCAGGCTCTCAGGAATTTCCAGCCCACCTGACCTCTATTGGAAAGTCTCTCTTTCACAGATGACCTCTATAAACCCTGCAAATGTTAATGGGTGGAATATCTTCAAAGGAGTCCCTGTGAGCCTCGGCAGCCACGGGGTTGTTGTGCCTATCTGAGCGGAAGCAGAGGAATGCTCAGTTTATTTTAAATAACGTGCACTTGTCCTAATCGTGGAGATTTCTGAGCCTCAGCCAAGCCTTTGCACGTCATTACAGTCTGCTGTGCAGGAATTATTGGCCTCTTCACACTTTTGATCTTTGCAGAAAGGAGCGTGTGGCATTTCCAGCCCAGATGTTCAGGATGCTGCTCCTAAACCCGACGGAGAAGCTTCTCCCCAGTGCCTCCTGAGCCTCACGCTCAGATTGGCAAGGAGCTTCTTGCAGAGGTAAAAAATTAAATAAACACTGAAGCAGCTCTGTCAAGGTCACCTGAAATCACAGAAAAGACTCGTGAATGGCAGCAGCTGCTGTGAAGTGGTGGCAGACGTTTGGAACCTCTCGGTCTGAGTGTCAGGCAGTCGCGGGTCCCACGGTGGCGACTTGGACTTGCAGCAGAAGGAAACTGAAAGAGACTTCAGGAGACAACTCCTGCGGTGTGTGGGACCTGCAGGTGTGGGAAGGGGAGCTTTGGGTGCTCCTGGAGGGTGGCTGAGCGTGGCAGAGGCCACCCTGCCCTCCCTGGGGCTGCTCTCCGTGACTTCCATCCCTCCGCAAAGCTGCGGAGCTGCAGCAGCAGGTCCAGGCCCCCCGGCCCCGTGCAGCTCCTCACCGTGGTCCTCGCTGAGATCTCCCACGGCCAAGACTGAGATGTGAAGCATTTTAGTCGAGTTTGATACCCTGTGCTCAGGTTGGATCCCCGGGAGAGCAGAGGAGCTTGGCTGCGGGTCCTCGGGAGGGCACTGGGATTTTGCAGGAGCCCCACCCAGGCCTCTGGAGCTGTCAGTTCCCTGGTGTGAAGGTTTGTGGGCAGGACACTGAGGAGCTGTGGGGTGTCTGGGGGTTCTGTGGAAGGGAAAACCCCTGGAGTCAGGGTCTATGGTCAGAGGAGCCATTTATGGTTTGGATTTTTGAATGCAGCTCAGCTTTCACAAACTGCTCCTTCCCCAGACTTTATATCCACAGCTGAGCAAAGGTGGGCTCAGTGCACCAAACTGAATCTGAGGCCGAGTCTGGGCTCAGTTTTAGGGCTAAACCAGCCCCCTGACCCCCAGCAAGGCTGAGAGCAGCAAGTGCTTTATACCCAACATTTTATTTTATTCTCCAATAACATTTTCCCACTCCCACCTCCCCTCGTTTCCCACATTTTCCTCTGTGTCCCTTTCTCCCCCCAGTTTGTTTTCCCTGTCAGACAGCTCTGCAGCCTGTCTGGAGCTGAACTTTTGCCTTGCCAAGTCCTCAGTAGCCAGAACCCAGGGCTGTGATTGCCCTCACCGTGCCTGGCACAGAGCCACGTGCTTGGTCCTGCTTGAAAACTGCAGATCTCTGGTTTTGCCTTTCCTGTCCCCATGAAGGCTCTAAGCTGGGCTGTTCCCTCTTCTCAAATAAATAAACGAAAGGTTTTCTGTAGAAGAAAATTACTGTCCAGGGTCCTGTTATTTTTCTTTCCTCCACCAGAAGCTTTGGCATCACCGTGGCACTGCTGGAAGAACGACTCTGGCAGGGGTGGGGGACAAGCAGGAAGGTCACAAACAACCACAGGGACACCTTTGGGTCGAGGGGGAGACACCCAACATCCTCACTGGGGTGCAAACCCAGGGTTCCACAAGCTGGCTGAGGAAACACTGCACTTTAGAAATGACAAAACTCCAAAGCAGGGGCGGTAAATAAGTCCAGATGTAAATAAGTCCAGATCTGTCATCCTTTGAAGTCTGTCCATCAGGGAAAACACAGAATTCCTGTGCTGGGAGTTGCTGGTGGACTCCCCCTGCACCAAGAGCTCCAGGTACAGGTGTGTGAAAGTGCTCTCCAAGCTCTGTCAGCTGTGCTGAATTCAGGAACACCGGGCTGTGGGGAACAGCGACTTGAAACAGCTGAACAGCCCCTGAACTGAAGAGGTTTGTGTGGTACCGGGATTTTCTGCCTGGGGCCGTGGTGTGGGTGGCTGGCACGGCACAGCAGGTGATGCTGCAGGGGGTCTCAGACCCTTGTCCTGCCCCAGGAGAGCACAGACCAGCTGGAATTGGTGTGGGCACAAACCAGCTGGAATTGTTGTGGGCACAAACCAGCTGGGGATTGGGGTGAGCTCAGACCAGCTAGAATTGGTGTGGGCACAAACCAGCTGGGGATTGGGGTGAGCTCAAACCAGCTGGGGATTGGGGTGAGCACAAACCAGCTGGGGATTGGGGTGAGCTCAAACCAGCCGGGGATTGGTGTGGGCACAAACCAGCTGGAGATTGGGGTGAGCACCTCCACCACCCCGAGCTGAGCCTCCCTGGGCCTCCTGCGCCTGCCCAGATCCAGGATCCATGGACGTTTTGCCTGTGGGTGCCTCCAGCCAGGAGACAGGCAGCTGGAGGAGGGACACTGCTGGTTTCTTTGTAAAGGCACAGTGTGTCCATAGCCTAACCTTGTGAGTGCAAGACATTCTGACTGAGCAGCAGGAAATGTTGGCCTGTTCTCCAGGCAACCTGAGCAGCTGAAGGAGGAGCTGAAATAAACACACCCAAAAAAGCTAAAGGATATTTTTGAAATTTCCTGGTTCAGAGCATGAACTGGCCTCTAAGCTCTGCTCTCCTTCCTCCCCCTCGGCCTGTGGGCAGTAGCAGGACACTGCACAACACAAGTCCCTGGCTCTGAACCTGCAGTTCCTGTGGATTCGTGCAGCTGCATTTGGTGTCTGTGCAAAGCCGGGTGTCTCCTCCTAGTTAGTTTTGGCACCGGTTTTACTCGTGGGTTTAGTTAAGTTTTTTATCTCCTCCTCGAGCATCTTGGTTTTCTTCTCCAGCTCCTCCCGCAAGCGCTCCGCGTTCATCAGCCTCAGCTCCAGCTCCCCAGACTTCTTCTTCTCCTGCTCCACGTCCTGGTTCAGCCTCACCACTTTGGCCCAGGCTTCATAGTTTTCCTTCTGGAGACTGCGAAGGGAAACAGGGCATGAAAGGATGGGATTGGAAAAGGGCTGGGAAATCATTTGGCTCTCAGAGACCTCAGAGTCATCAAGCAGCAAAACGAGCCCGAGGTGCTGTCCTGAGCCCCTCAACGGCCACAAAACTTGATGCAATAAATCAGTAACCGTGATAGATGTGCATTCATAATGGGATAATAATCACAATATAATAACAGTGTGTGGAGCTGATGGTTACAACCAGCGGTGTAATAATGCTGCTGGTGAGTTCTGGAGAGTCTGATGGTCCAATATCGTGGTAATAACAGGAATTATGGCAGTGTAATACTGCAGGAACATTGCGGTGCCATAGAATGCTGTGATAAGAGCTGTGGAGTATTGATGTTGTAACAACACATCACCCACTGTGAAGAGAGCACAGCTCGTGCAGTTCAGCACACTGACTTTTACACAGCCTGCTAAATACTGTATTTTTTCATTAATCACTGCTATTATATACTGCATAACATTGCTGGTAAATGAATCTGTGCGGTGTTTGCTGTCACAACACGAGCTGCACATTTCCCACTCTGCAGAAAGCAGCTCCCTGTAATTAAAATTACCTTTTAATCTGCTCCTCGTAGTCATTCCTCTGTGCTTCCTTATCTTTTTCCAGCTTGAGGACCATGCTTTGCAGGAACTCCCTGCTCTCCTGCTCGGGTTTGGAGTCCTCGGCAGGGCTGCTGGTGGGACTGGCAGGTTCCTTTGGCTCGTGGCTGGGACTGAGGCAGGGCAGGAATTCCTTCTCGGAGATGCTGCTGGCAGGGCTGGGGCTGGAGCCGCTGCCCTCCCCGCTCTCTGCCTGGGAGGGGGGCACGTTGTCGCAGGTTGAAGCCCTGTGGAGGTCGAGCAGCTTGAAGAGATCGTGAGACAACGTTCTCTTGTGGCCCTCAGGGGCCACGGGGCGCGTGCTGCTCCCGGGGCAGCTTTTCCAAAAGTCACTGGCAAAGACATCGTTCCTGTCCTTGCTGCCCTTCTCCTCCGCAGGAGCCGCTGCCAGGAAGGATTTCCTCGTAGGTAAAGTCTGAGTTCTCTTCCTCGGCTGTGCTTTCCACGTTCCCAGGGTGTCTTTGGCCTCCGTGTCCTCCCCGGGGACGCTCGGGCCGGCAGCTGGGCCAGGGGCGCTGCTGGAACTGGGGAGATCCCTCTGGAAAACAGAGCACGGCTTTGGGAGAGCCCCGGGCGGACAGGTCCCAGCCCCTGCTGTGGCTGCAGGGTTTGCAGAGGGCACCTTTGAACGTGCCGGAGCAATGGCCACGCTTTTCCACAAAAAAACATTTCGAATTGCACCACGCCTACCATTAAAAAGAACTTTCTGCAGGGATTCCTTGGGAGAAAAGCCTTTAATCCTCAATGTTTTCCCTTCACCAGCCTGAGCTGAAAAAGGTTTCATGTGCTCGGCTGTTTAGCCAAAAAGCTTTGGGAGCTTTCATACTTCCCAGAACAGCAGATTTTCCACAGGAAAGTGGAAAGTTTATCTACATCATTTTCCTGATGTAAATATTCCAGGGATGACAGATGCAGCTTTTTAACCTATAAATAGCAAGTGCTTTTAGGGCTCGCTGACCTGTCAGAGCCTGCCACGATTAATCACACATTTAACAAACGTAGGTTTGATTGTTCCCCTGGGGATCCACCCTTACCGTTTGCCTTTGGGTGGAGCCTCTGGGCGCTGTGGGGTCCTCTGCAGGTCCCCAGCCCACGGAGCTGCGAGGGACAGGAGCTTTCTTCTCGGTTTTTTGGGCAGGTGGGGAGGGAGGCACATCCTTGGATGGGGGAAAGAGCTTTTCATGGTCACTGATCATCACAGTCATCACCTTCTGGACCTGGGGCGTGCCTGGAGGAATTAGAGATTGTCAGGGGCAAACCCAGGGCCACGGGATCCCTTCCACCACTTGGGTTTCCTGCTTGGTCTTTCTGGTGTCTAAAATGGAGATGGAGCAGAAAGCGAGGAGCAGGATCGTAAAGCCAAATAAAGCAAATGTAATGAGTCGAAGTAAATGAGTGCCCCCGTTCCTCTGCGTTTCCTCTGTTGCCCCAAGAAGGATTTTACACCTTTCTGCCCTAAGAAGCACAGGGATCACCTCACCAAATTCCTGAACCGGCTGAACTCCATGAAGGGAACGCGCAGTGCAATTCCTGAGGGGTTCCTGTCACCATAAATACCTTCAGAGCCCAACAAACACACGGCTTGGCTCTGCCCTGCTGTACTCGCTGTGCCCAGGCACATTCCTGGCTTTCTTTCAGCTCCACCACAGAAAATCTTTAATTTCGAGGCTGTGGGTGCAGCTCAGGATTTCAGCACGCCAGGTGTTCCCGTGCCAGTGATTCCAGGAGTCCCTTTTACCTCTCATGATAGTTGCAGGGTCCTCGATCCTGGGTCTGATGAGGTTCACTCCAATCACTGTTGCCAGGTTGTCCACACTCATCTTGTTGACGCTGGAGTTCAGTTGTATTTCATAGAGAAACCTGCCAGAATTCGAGAGCAAACACTGCACATCAGAGGCGGAAGACTGCAAAAAGCCTGGTGTAAAATCCTGATTCCTCCTCCCAGCTCTTCCTCTCAGTCACAAGGACAGAAACACTCGGCCTGAGAACTGAACTGGAGCTGGGTCTTACTGGCACCAGAATAAAAACCACCGTGTGAGGAGCTGCTCCCCTCAAAAACAAATCGGAAAGGAAGGGAACCCCCCATCAAATCTCCAACCAGAGGAAAACCACCCAGGCTGGGAGAAACCTGGAAGTTTTCGTGCGCAAGGTTTTTGTCCAGGAAAACTACACCTGATCTTAGTTCTCAGGGATTTATCAGTGAGTTTGAGGGTGGTGGTTTATGCTCAGACGTTGTCAGGGGGTTTATCCCAGGGGCTGAAGTTCTCCTCTCCAAAAATCGGGATCTGGTGGCTCAAAGGAAACCAAAGCACAGCTTAAGAAGGCTCTGTCTGGAGGAGCCATCCTTTGGGATGACATTTCTGCTCCCCAACACCAAACCTGAGCTGTGCACGCCTTGTGCAGAGCACTGACCTGCAGATGTAGCTGAGGAGGTTGTAGTTGTCTCTGGGGAGGAGGGACAGCTGCTTCAGGAGCTCCTGGTGGCCCTAAAGGGTAGAAAACAGCTCCAGGAGGATTCACAGGCACATCTGCACCCAAGAACAGCTCTTGGTCACTCCATCCATGCCTGTGTGGGGTCTCCTCCTGGAGACTCCGCCAGTCCCAGGGCAGTGGTGGAGTCCCCACCCCTGGGAGCATTCCAAACACGTGTGGTGGCACTTGGGGACAGGGGTTAGGCAGCCACAGAAGGAGCAGGGTCCCCTCCAGCCCGGCACGTGTGGGATGAGCTCTCTGGAAAGAGCTGATCCTGTCTCATCTCCTCGAGTGCGTTGTGTATAAACATTTAGGACATTTTTAACCCCAAAGAGAAGCAGAAATTTAAAGTTCACAAACCCATGTGGCCAAGTTGGGAAACCCCACTGGCTTCGGGGGAGTTTTTAATTTTTTTCCTTCTTTTTTTTCCTCCCCAGACTGCAAAGCTCCATGGCTGACACTGCTGTGCACTTGGCATCTCCAGCTCACAAAGTGCCCTGGCACTGAAACTGATTTTAAGGCCGGGAGGAGGAAAACAAAAGCACCTCTACCTTTGTCTCATCAGCTTCCAGAGCCTGCCCACAGAGCAGGAAATCCTCGTACTGCAGCCAGGGCACGACGGGCTCCGGGAGCTCCCGCAGGTACAGCTTGAACAGGGAGGCCACGGTGTGGACATCGGTGTCCCTGCAACGTGCAAAGAGCCACTCAGGGCAACTCGAACCCAGCAGGTCCCCACGAGGCTCTGTTTGAGCTCTGTGTGCAGCTGTGGAGACAGAGAGATGCAAACAGGGAGGCCAGAGCAACCTGGGGGGATGCACAGCCAGGGAATGGCCCCAGCTGGCAGCAGAATAAAGGCTTGGTGGAGATTTTCCCCACCTCGAGGGTGGCAGGTCCCACTGCCCACACCTGGGCTGAGCTGGGATAGCAGGAAATTGGCTTAGAGGGCTCCTGCCTCCTCCCAAAGCCGAGTTTTGGGCAAGCACAAAGTCACAGTCCCAGCTCCACCCGGCTGCCCTTCCCTTGGAAACCCCAGAGCCTGGCAGGCAGTCCCTGTCCCCCGCTGCTCCATCAGCCAGGCACAGGTCTGGGCACAGCAGCAGCCAAAGCCGACAGCAGCTGCCCCTGGCACGACACAGGCCCTTGGGCAGGGGCTGTCTCCATCTGCCTCCTCTGCTTTGTGAACCTAAAACCACTTTTCTTCACCCCCTGGACACCCACAGAGCCACGTTGTTTGACGAGTGGGAGCTGCAGTCCTGGGGCACCACCCTGGCTCTTGTCACTGCAGTCACAGGGCTGGGAAAGGGAGCAAAGCCCTTCTCCCATCTCCCCATCCCAAGCAAAGCCCTTCTCCCATCTCCCCATCCCGAGCAAAGTCCTTCTCCCATCTCCCCATCCCAAGCAAAGCCGTCCCAGCCCGCGCTGGGCTCCCGAGGGTCCACGTGCAGCCCCTCCCATGCTCGGCCGCCCTCCCCAGCGTGGAGCAGCAGCAGCAATTTTCAGAGCAGCAGCAATTACTGGGGCTGTTCTGCCGGGACAGATGTTTGCAGCTTTGCAGCCCTTGTATTTACATCCTGTCAAGGGGACACTGTCAAGATCACAAGCCTCTAATCTGACCTACACTGAAGTCGCTAAACTCTTATTAAGTTAAACTTCAAGCAAAAACCCCCCAGGTCAGTTATTTTTAGGACTGGTTGGGGTTGTAAAATACTATTATTTTTAACAAACACGCATAAACACAGAGGGACTTTTTCAGAGCTGTGTTTTTGTAGGACCACTGGGCATCCTGGGTGCCTGGACTCCTCAATGCTGCCGTGGCTGTGAGTGTGAGTGCACCCCTGAAAACCCAAACAGGCTGCAGGGATGGCACTGAAGGTCCAGCCAGCACCTCGCTGCTCTCAGGTCACTGCAAACCCCATTATTTGCCTTGCTCCTCACCGAGAGAATGTTTTGGTCAGGGTGCCTGGGGGTTGCAGTCACCCTGACACCCCCACGGCGACGCTCATCCCAAGCCCTGTGACTCGGGGAGGGCTGAGCTCCCCGGCCATGCCCCCCTGCAAAACACTGCTGCAAAAATTAAAGAAGGCTTCACCTTCCCGTGGCCCTGCACAGGTTCCAGCAGGAAAGCTCTGAGCAGGGCTCGGTGCCCAGGAAGTGAGAAATGTTCAGCTGCAAAGCCGCTGCTGGGATGGTTTCGCTCAGCTTGGCCACGTGATTTGGGTAAAAGTGATGGGGTTTTCCTAACAAAGCTCGATAAAAACAGGGAAAGTTTTGTGCTTAGGGACAGAGCAGAGAGACGAGGCCCCTGCATGATAAGATGGGCTTGGCACAAAAATCCAGGGAAGCTCCTGGGTTTGGGGGCTCCCCTCCCTCGAGCATCCCAGGCCTTGGTGGCTCTCGGAGCTCAGGTGCCACACGGGGCAGCTCCCCAATTCCATGGCGTCACCTTCACACACAGCAGCAGCCTGGGCACTCCTTGTCTCGGCTCTGGTGCACAGGGCAGGAATTGAGCTGAAATCCTCCCTTGAGGGGCCATGCAAAGGCAGCACCCGCTTCTCCTCTGCCCCAGCTCCGGGGCTGTGCCTTCCACCAGCACGAACCGGGGGGAGAAGCCCTGGGGCAGCACAGGTGAGCAGGGCAGGGTGGGCCATGCCTTGGGCATGGGGCCAAAATCAAGGGGATCGGGGAGGGGGGGACAGGTCAGAAAAACCCCTGAGACAGGGAGGCACAGGAGGGAGGGTTTGGGGAAGGGTCCCACCAGGGATTTCCCCTCCTTCTCTCGTTTTGCACAGGGCGTTCCAGAGGCAGCAGCTGCAAGGGTCTCTCTGCAAACCCTCTCCCAGACCTACGAGCAAGGACAGGCAGCTCTCCCAGATTTGGGGAGCTCTCCGTTTCCTCTTGGCCCTGCAGAGGAGGAGGGGCAGGGGGACACGGCTTTGCAGCAGCAAAAATCTCTCGAAATCTCTCCCATCTCCGTGTGGCGTTGTAGGGAAAAGCAACAGGAGGAAAATACCATGGCAGGGAAAGGAACAACTTCTGCTGTGTGCGTGAGAGCGTTCTGTGGGCTTATTTGGGACCCTGCCCTTGCTCTCCTTTCTCAAAGCCTTCAGCTGATGGGCAGAGCTTGGCTCCTGCCTTGGCTGCTCCTGCAAGCCACAACTGCTGCGTGTGGCCAGGATTTTCCCAAATGCTTTCCTTCATTTCCAGGAGTCTCCTCTCAGCACCCTCTGATTCTGCTTTTGTGGTTTCTGCCGAATCCTCTCTCCTTGTCAAGCCCTTCAGGAGGGCTCAGCTTTCCTGCAGGGCGCTGCTGGGCTCTGGGGGGCCGGGCTGGCTGCTTTTCCCTGGAATTTGGGGGTAGGAGAGGGGGAACCGGCGTTACCTGTCGAACGAGGGCCTCTCCCCGGCGTCGAAGGCGTCCCGGAGCTGCCGGACCAGGTTGTCCTGGCCGGGCAGGCGGAAGATTCCCTCCTCGCTCACGCCGTGCTCCCGGATGAACTCGGTGCTTTTCTGCACCAGGATGGGCACCTGGTGCTGCCCGAATTTCTGCTCGTAGGCCATGGTGTCTGCCAGGCGCTGCCCGAACACCGCTGGGGACGGGGCACCGGGTCAGAGCTCAGCCGGGGACGCCTCGCCTGCCCCAGGGCTCGGGGGCCAGCGGGACCTGCTGCTGTGCCAGGCGCCAGAGCCCTGCAAACCCCTCTGCAGAAACAAGGTCCTGCAGGAAGCTGAGCTTCCCCCGAGGAAATAACGGCAAAACAAAACCTTGTTCGTCCTCCAAATAACTGACAGTTCTCCACACGACCGAAAGCAAGGCTTGGGGTTTGCTGCCTGTGAGCAGGATGCTGATCCAGAGGGAGACAGGGACAGGGCACAGGGAGGGAAGGAAGCTCATCCCACAAAGCTCAGGGCTGTAGAAAGCACAGGAGACCACCAAGAAATACGAAAAGATCCTCGCAGGGACTTGGAGCTGGAATTCCTCCTGATCCGGCTGCCTTCTCCCCCTCCCCTCTCCTGAAATGCCCCTGTGCCGAGGACAGCCGTGCTCCACAGGGGCTGGTACCTTTCCTTCGGAGCCAAACTGGCCTTTTCCTCCTGAACTCGCAGCAGAAGCAGTGCCTGAAGGGAGGAAGGCAGCAGCCTGGACCCCAGCTCTTCCTCCTCGGAGCCTGGGGCATGGCAGGAGCAGGCAAATCCCAACTCCAGCCGGCTCTGGAATATCAGTGGCAAAAGGTCCCCTGCTCCTCTGCCCTATTCCTGCCCTGGCAGCGCCCGTGGTGTGTTCACCTTGTGCTCTGAAGGCTGAAATCATCCCCGTGCATCCTCCAGAGCAGGGAAATGCAGGTGAACACCCTCACCTGGAACCACAGGGCTTGTCAGCGCCTGCCTGCTCCTGGGGCTTTCTCATTTGTCACTCACACTTTGAAATAATGACTATAAACCTGTCACTGTGCCCACCAGGAGCAAACACCTCTCTTTTTTTGGCCTCTCTGCTTTGGTAGCTGGCGTCGCATTGGTTATTTCACTGCGGGTTTGTTGGTCTGGGGACACCTCTCCGGGGCTGGGGGAGTGGCAGCCAACCCTCCAAAACCACACCGAGATCCTGCAGATGCTTCTGCTGTTTCTTCACACTCTGCAGCTTTTCTGCTTCTTGGTGTGCAGCGAGTTCACAGGAGCTGGGCCACGGGGCTGCTCCCGGGTGGGCTCTGCCCAAAACCTCCCCGTGCAGGGGCTGCTCTAAAAGCTCCTTTTGCCCCAGTTTACACTGAAGCCAAAAACCTCAAGTTTTGGGAGTTTTGGGATCTGCTAACCCATGTATTGACATAAAATGCAGCTCCATAGTCCCTGACTTCTCTGCTGTCCTCAGGGCCCTCTGTGCTGCTATAAATTTACATTTTCTTTCATATAAAGTCACTTAATTTAGCTGCAAGAGACCAACAGCCTCCTAAGTTTAAAAAAGAATCAGAGGCAGAGCCGTTATTAAATATTAGAGCCAGTTGGGATAATGCCCTGAAAATTCCTGGCTCAATGCTCCTTTCAGCTGGGTGATGCTGCCTCCCCCAGGGCACAGCCTGGTCCAGCTTGGAGGCAGAAAAACTCAGGGAATGCAGAGGAAAACCAGGAAAAGCAGGCTGGGAGAGCTGGGGGTGTCCAGCCTGGAGAAGGGAAGGCTCCAGGGAGAGCTCAGAGCCCCTGCCAGGGCCTAAAGGCGCTGCAGGAGAGCTGGAGAGGGACTGGGGACAAGGGATGGAGGGACACGACACAGGGAATGGCTTCCCACTGCCAGAGGGCAGGGATGGATGGGATTTGGGATGGAATTGGGGATGGAATTCTTCCCTGTGAGGGTGCTGAGGCCCTGGCACAGGTGTGAGGAGGGTGCGACCCAGGCAGGCTGGAGAGCAAATGAGGGCAGAAAGGATGGGCTGAGCAAGAAAAGCCAGGGGAAGAGCAAAGCGAGGAAATCGGCAGGTGAAAAACCACAATTTTTTCAAGGCTTTTTCCTGAATGGGAATTGTTCTCAAGAACAGGGTGTGAGGGGTCAAAAAGCTCACAAAGCTCACAAAGAGGTTGACAAAGGAAGACGAAGCCAGCCCAGGAATGTTCATCCAGGCCTGGCCCTCCCCACCACTGCCCCCGTTTGCAGCAGCCCCAGCTCCCGGAGCGGCTCCCGGCGGGGCACAAGGGACACGTTAAAACCCCCTTTTCCCAGGGATTTCTGAGCCCAGCTTCGAAACCCTTGCCCAGCAGTGCTGCAGGCCCCAGGGCTGAGGCAGATCGCCCCTCCAGGAGCTGTCCCTGCTCCCCTTTACCTCCTGAGGCCGAGCCCAGCGCCCTCTGGATGGATTTCACCCACTCCTCCATCTCCGCCTGCGAGCTGGCCATGAGCACGCAGGAGTCCTGCCCTGCCCGGTTCTGCTCTCCAGCCACCCCTGCAAAAACAACGCATTTCAGGAGAGGACTGGAGGAGGAAAGACACAATCCTTGCTGTTTTCTTCGTTAAATGCTTTCGGCCCCGGATTTCCCCGTTAGAGCCCTGCTGGCTGCGGGGGAAGCGGAGCTCTGGCGTTTCCCACTTGCTGGAGATCTGCGAGGAAGGAACAGAAACTGCTGCAGCTGCAGCCTGGCAGAGCTTCTCCTCACCCTGGGTCACGGGCGCGGACACGGGGCCCTGCCCCACACCTGGGGTGTGGGTGGGGAAAGCAAGAAACTCATTTTTCCCGTGGAACGGCGCTCTGGGAACCTCGGAAAGAAGCGGCAGCACGAGGACGGGGGAAGGATGTGCCCCAGTGATTCTGGGTGGCCAGTCCAGCCCAAGAGCGAGGAGGAGGACGAGGAGGAGGAGGAGGAGGAGCGAGGCATCCTCACCTGGGACGATTTCAAAGATGAATTTCCCTCCTTCCTCTGGGTTAGTGGCCACCACCTTGATGGTGCTCCCCTGGAGAGACAGGCAGCCCTAGGACAGAGCAGGGCAAACCCCTGGGTGCCACCTGTGCGAGGCCACCCTGCCACCGAGGGTGGCAGCCCTGCCCCCAGGCGCCTCGCAGGGGATATCTTTTATATTGATTTATTTGTATATCTACACTACAGCGACTTTTCAAACAGCAAGGGCCGCTTCTTAACAGCCAATTTTTCCAGTGAAGTGATTCTCAGAAGGAGAAAATTGGTTCTTTTGCTCTTTCCTATTTTTTTCTCACTTCTCATGTTCTTTTAGCCCTTTTTTGGGAGTGGAAGAAGGGAGAACAAAGGAGAGTGGACTTGGGAGAACCCCAGAACACCCTGCTTCTGCTGGGCAGGGGCAGGGAAATGTTCCTTTAACACAGCATCACTTAAACCCAAAAGCCAGCCCAAATCTGGCAGGAGAGTAGAGAAAAAGGAGAAAAGGGATGGGAAATTTAAAAATAAAGTGGAAATCAGCCATTTCTGGTGGACCTCCCTTCCCCTGGCTGTGGGGGCTGCTGGAGGGGCTGGGCTGACTCAGCCCTGGAGGCCTCTCGGGGCAGGAAACGAGGCTGCAACTCAGAAATGAAATTTCTCAGCAATTTCAGCCGCCTGGAAGGCCCCGGGCTCCTGAAGCCCTGCTGGGACCTCTGCTGGGACCCACGGGGTGCTGCACAAGGGCCACGGAAAGGTTTTACAGCACTTTCTGCTGCCACGTCCCATTTCCAGCTCCTCCCCATCACCCTGGAAACGGCACCGGGATCCCACCGGGCTCAGCCCGGCGCTCCCACCCCGAGGAGCCCCGGATCACCTTCCCCTTGCGGGTCTTTTCTGTCTTGAGAGGAGTTTTGCTGCTGGTAACACCCTGTGGAGGGAACAGCTTTTCCAGCAGCTTTCCCTGGAATTTCTCCAAAGGAGGAAGAGGTGGTGGATACTCTAAATGTGAGTTATGGTGGTATGGAGAAAATGGTGGGGAAAACAAAATAAAATAAAATAAAATAAAATAAACTATAAATAAAATAAAATATAAAATAAAATATAAAATAAAATAAAATAAAATATAAAATAAAATANAATAAGATAAAATAAGGTAAAATAAGATAAAATATAAAATGAAATAAAATAAAATTTAAAAGTAAAATAAAATAAAATAAAATAAAATAAAATAAAATAAAATTTTAAAGTAAAATAAAATAAAATTTTAAAGTAAAATAAAATAAAATAAAATAATAAATAAAAATTTGGAAAACCACCTGGTTTCTTCCAGGCGAGTGCACTGGCCAGAGAGAGAGGAATTTCCTTCCCTTCCGGCCGCCTGTCCTGAGGAAGCAGCTGTCCTTCCCTGCCATCTGTCCAGCCCTCAGCCCTGCCGAGGCCTGGCTTGGGCTGCCCCTCACCCTCAGGCTGTGCTGAGATTCCTGCTGGTTTTCCCTAAGGCCTCCTGCCGGGTGCCTTCCCCAGCTCCCCAGCGCCTGGGCTCCGAGGGACCCGGCCCCAGCAGGCACCTGAGGAGCTGAAATGCGTCCACGAAGTTCCTGATCAGGAATCCTGATTTCGTCTCTGCTACTGCCCAGAGGCAGAAAACTCCTTCAACGCCCGACCCCAGGCCCACCCCAAACCTTTCCATGGAATCACGGAACTCCGGAATGGTTTGGGTGGGAAGGGACCTCAAAGCCCCTCCAGTGCCACCCCTGCCATGGCAGGGACACCTCCCACTGCCCCAGGCTGCTCCAAGCCCCGTCCAGCCTGGCCTTGGGCACTGCCAGGGATCCAGGGGCAGCCACAGCTGCTCTGGGAATTCCATCCCAGCCCCTCTCCACCCTCACAGCCAGGAATTCCCAATTCCCAATATCCCATTTATCCCTGCCCTCTGGCAGTGGGAAACCATTCCCCCTTGCCCTGGTAAAAAGTCTCTCCTCATCTTTTCTTTTGGCTCCCTTCAGGCACTGGGAGGCCACGATTAAATCACCCCAAAGCTTCAGGGTGGACACCCCCATCCCC
>VZTF01006063.1:0-10905 GCA_013397755.1 Cnemophilus loriae | reverse complement strand
AGCCAAATATGTTTCCTCTGCGAGTACCCTAACCAAACAGAGTTATAAGACATCAGGATCCATCCAGTAATTCCAGACTGTCTGAAAGATCAATGGAGATTTCTAATTCCATATACAGCAGATTGTAAACTGAAATTTCAGAAGAGAAGTTTTGGAAGCTCTTGAGTGCAGGCAAATAATTGGATTATGTTTTCCCCCCTAAATGTCTTATCAAAGCATGGATAAAATTATTTAGATGAAGCCACATCTTCTCCAGAGACAAAACTACGAAGATTTTTTCAAAGTTATCATATTTGATCACAAGTTTTATTAGTAAATTTATATATTGTAACTTGTGGGAAACAATTTAAAACTAAAGTATTTCACATTTTCTTTTACAGACAACTTACAAAATCTTCTTTACAGAAAAGAATATAAGATGAATTAGATGGCTTCATTCATACTGCTGGTGAGTGTATTTAAATCCTTTGATAAGTCCTCTCCACCAGAGGTGGTAGTGTAGTGCTTTTAAAATTAATGCTTTAATCTTTATTGCAGTTCTCCATAGACAGTCATGAAAAGCAAAAGACTTGGAAGGCTGTTAATGAACAACTTCAGACCACCAGGATCTCTCCCAAGCCAGAGCAGTTCTAATTCAGTTCCTAAAGAACAAGAAGGGTGAAAACCAATGGAAGTGAATAGCCTGCCTCAGCTTCAGCAGGAAGCCTGTAACATGTTCCAAAAGCATTTCACATTTCCTCTGTTCCTACTATTACCTCTTTCTTAGGGAAGCCATTTATCTTGTAGAACATTTTTACCCTTCCCTAAATTGTCAATATATTTTCTACCTCTCTGAATTTCTACTTCATTTTTATTCAAGCTTTCCTGTTCTGTATTCAACACACACTCATACTCCCACTTGGTTATTCATCTTCAACTGCCCTACTTCTCTCTCAGACAAAATACGGCACATTTCCTTTATCTCCCTGGAGAGATTACTCTGTTCTCTAACTGCCCGAACTAAGCACCTACCAGGTGTGGCATAGCTACAGGAATAACATATTTGGCACAACTACTGTATTAGAAAAAAATCCTAACTACTTCTCTATAAAAAATAAATATTATAAATATAAAATCCTATACTTCTCTAAAACCAAGTGAGGATAAAAGTGCTCCTTCCTGCTTAGAGACAGAGGGAACCCTGCAGAACCTCCTCTCAATTTCCACAATGACACGCCCTCCAAGGAGGAGAAAAATAAAAATGATCAAGAAAAGGACAAAGGTTCCCTTAGCTGTGCTCTGCACAGCTCTGGAGTAGGCACACAAGCTTTAGCTCTGCAATCTCTCTAGCTCACAGGTTCAGAGATTCTAATTTCTAGAGCACTTCTTTTGGCACAACCTGTGTTTTATTCAGTGCTGTTATTCACTCTGGGGGAATTTATGACTGGTTCTGGCATTCACTCTTGTTGTCCTCTGCAAGCATTGAAACAGAATTCACTTAATTTCTTAGCACTCCAATTTCTTTTGTTAGTAAATTAGTACTGCTATTGAACAGATGCTTGGCTGTCTCCATTACTGACCTTTGTTGCTTATAAGTTCCTTAATTTTACCATATCCCTTTCTGAAATCTTCCTGTCATCTTTCACCTTTGTTTTCTGCATTTTTATTCTTCCTTCAAATCTTCTGAGTCTGCAATATTATTAAATACTCTTTACTCACTCTTTTTCGCCATACATTTGATTTTTTTGATTTGTTTGTTTTAGATGTATGCACACACATATAATTTATTACTTGCCCAACTCAACTAGAAACCCCAGAGCATGGCCACATACTGATCAAGAGTAAAGGGCAAAATATGTTTCAATCATAACTTAAATTTTATTCTGGTCAAGGAGGTTTTGCATTCAATAATTCTGTTGTATTCCAACACAGCACACTCCAGGCTATTTTAGGGCCTTGAGCTGTGGTTAAAAAGAAGAAACATTCCAGTTTTATATGTAAGTTGAAGTTCAATGACAAACTGAGAATTGAGTCTATGGTATTATGCAAAGTAAAAGTAAAATTATACAGTTACCATAGCCAGACTGATCTTGAGATGTATAGATCTACAGCAACAGCGACCTACCTTTACAATGTATAGTTCTCTCATTCACTAGTAAATGCTTGTCTTGTGTTATTTGAATGCATTTCTGTCATAAAAAAACATGATCTGCAAGGCTAATTTCTTTGATGGTTATTCCTTCTTTCCATATCAATGTTTCTTTATGTCTATTAGATCTTCTCCACAATGAAATCCAGAGATAAATCTGCTCGCAGAGTCCCATTTTATTGACACATACTTCTCTCAGTGCTGACCGCACGCTAGTTCCACTAACCCAGCGGTTTTTTATTATTCTTCAATTTAGGCCTTGTTATATTCAGAACTTGTCTTGCATACAAATCACTGAATAGCTATACATGGAACAGATTCTAAGCACCAGAATTTTTCCAATATCAACTGTCAGAACACAAAGGCCTGAAAATTCTTACAAAACTTCAAGTTTCAACTGTAATCCAACAGAGTGGAGGGCCCATGAGGATACATAGGATCAGACTTCCCATCCCCCACTCTTTTTCTTAAAGGAGTTTTCACCACCACCCTTGCCTGTGTTTTAAAAACAATAGCAAAAGATAATAAAAAATCATAAACCCCATACACAGATGATCCAACATGTGAGCAGTGATTGACACCAAAGCTTTCATAGTTATTATCATAAAGAGAAAAGTACTGGTTAGCCAAAACAAGAACACTTGACCATAGGGGCAAGAACATCAGTTTTATGCCCGTTTAGAAGCTTAGTGCCCTTTGTGATTTCATGGAAAAGATAAAAGACGTAAACAACCATACAACCAAGTAGGACACGCTATATTAAATTACACAGTGTATGTAGATAGACCTTTATACAATCCACCTGAATGAAAGCTACCTGCTGTGTGACATACCAAAAGCTTTCTACAAGAATTCCCACCTTTTGCTCTGTTGCAAGTTTTCTTTGAGTTCGCTACTTACAAGAGGCAGCAACTGAATTGAATACAGTCTCAGATAACTAGCCCAAGTAGGACAAGCCATTTTTACATCTAACATAATTAGACACAAAAGCCTATGTCAAGACCTTAAGAGTAAAGACTGGTATTTTCCCCAACCTTGTTTATTTATATTTATTAATGACTTGAGTCACACCAAAAATATTTCACAGAAACTTCACAAGGCTGTGATTTAGCATTGTCCATTGTATTAGCATAATGGCAACAAGATGAATTTTAAGTTGAAATAAAATAGCTGCCCCTCTATTCCCCTTGAAAGATAAAACTGCTTTTCATTTCCTTTGTCTCTCCCACAGCTGCCCTGATAAGAATCATCTATTCTAGAATCATATCTTTAGTTATGACAGAGATGATGACTGTTGGAACAACTGTAAAAATATCTGATTGGGAATTTTTATTTTCTTCCTTGGTATAGTGCAATATGAACTTGTGAATAATATATGCTTTTAATGTATATTGTTTGATTTTTTTTTTTTTGCAAATATTAGGATAGTAGGGTAAGCATAATGTAACAAAATACATAGCTATAAAAATAACTTCTGGATGACTTCTGTGGAATACATAACGCTATGATGAAGACTTGATAAAAAAACATAAGGAATTAGGATCCAGGCTAAAAGTTTCCTGGGTTTTGTTTTGTTTTTCTAACCACATTTCACTTAACTGGATTCTTCTCACTAGCTAAAGGAAAAAAGACTATTAATAGAAAGGACCTGGAACTGAGAAGAAAATAGCAAATACGATCTTGGTTCACAAAGCCTGCAGAGCAATTCAGGATCAGGTTTTACTCATCTGCTACAGATACAGTAGTTAAGCCTCAGAATTCAGAGCCAGCAGATGCATGCTTATATTTTTCTACACCCTCAATTTCAATAAAACAAGTTCAATGAATGCCACTGAACTTGTAGGACTTGAAAGTGTACACTTCTTTAAATGAGGAATGTTACTCTTTAATAAGCAAACTATTTTGAGCAGTAGTTACACATATGCTGCATGTTTGTGTATCTGGTAAACCATATCTGCATCTGACGTGTTACAGAATTCACCATTATATACTATGATAATTACCACCGTGCTGAATTTATTCCAGCACCTGAAATGTATAGTTAGATATATAAAATCAAAACTTCTCTAAATCTCAGACATGAGGTAAATAAGTATTTACCTGACAGCAAGTTGCATGATCAGACATTTGCCTTGAAAACTTTTTGCCAGACATAAGGTGGAAAATGGGTACTAACCTGTCCCATTCCACTATAAAACGGGGACTTAGGAAGGATTCTTTTTGATAGATTTCCCGGATGAAAATAAAGCGCAAATGCAGCAATATTATATCTGAAAACCATTTATTGATAAAAAAAGGTAAGCGTTCCTACTAAAGAGGGATAGAAAAGAGAACAGAGAGGGAAAAAGAGAAAGGGAGAAATAAANCTGTGCCCGGGAACCACGACGGGGCAGCTGGCTGCAGTGGCGCCTGCTCCGTCGGGGAGGCAGCGGAGGATGAGGTCGTCGAGATGACAAGCTGGTTTGCGGAAACAATGAAGCAGGGAAGCAGGACCACACGGAGGAAAAGGCAAGGGAGGGAGGAGGGCCGAGAGGACCCTACAGGCGAGCCCCCACTCCCTCCAAGCAACTCAAAGCAAAATGGCCCCCGTTGTGTCGCAGTTCAGNGTTCCCTCCTTTGGTGGGGAACAGGCTGCCGTGGCACGGGCACGGCCCTGGAGCAGCTGCGTGTTTTCAGGGTCAGGGCGCGGTGGCTGCGGCTGACTGCAGGCGGCGGCGACAGGCCGGTCGCTACGGGCTGGTGCTACGGCAGGTTGGTGCAGGCGGGCAGCGCAGGAAACACGGCGGCAGCGGTGGTCGCAGTCGGGTGCAAGTGGGCTCGTGCTGCGGACGATGGCTGCGGTGGTGGCTGTGCGCTCGGCTGGGTGCAGGCTGGCGGCGGCGGCGGCAGCAGCTGTGCCCGGGAACCACGACGGGGCAGCTGGCTGCAGTGGCGCCTGCTCCGTCGGGGAGGCAGCGGAGGATGAGGTCGTCGAGATGACAAGCTGGTTTGCGGAAACAATGAAGCAGGGAAGCAGGACCACACGGAGGAAAAGGCAAGGGAGGGAGGAGGGCCGAGAGGACCCTACAGGCGAGCCCCCACTCCCTCCAAGCAACTCAAAGCAAAATGGCCGCCGTTGTGTCGCAGTTCAGTGCTTTTATGTGCTAAGGTTCCTCCCACAGTCTCATTTCCACGGCATTCTTCACGGTCATCCAGGCATTTGCCCCACCAGCAAGTGCGGGGAGTCACTCACAGTCCGATCGTGGAGGCTCTCTCTGTCCTGATTGGCTGCTAGGAGAAGCCTCCCCGGGGAGAGGGCTGCAAGCACATGTGCAGCCCCTATAAGAGTCCTTCACCTCAAGTATAACATATGTTGAGGCATAAGTAAAAATCAGATTGTTCCCTCTCATAATCATACAACTGATTGAGAGGAACAGGTACTCGTCATAGTATGCTTACGTATTATGACTTTATATTGCCACACCAATATTTTTTTTTAATGTGGAATATGAAGAAAGATATCCCATGTTCAGAGGTCAGAGCTCCCATCTCACAGTCTGTTCCTCTCTATTGCAGCTCTGTTGCCAGCGGAGAGGGGCAAAGTGCTGAGGAAAGTCAGAAACCAAACACTTTCCTGATGCAAATGAAGCGATGCTGTATATAAGCACAATCGCAACAGGCACTTTCCTTTTTGCTGATGGAGAAGCTCGATCACTTCAACAACTGCTACCAAATATATGGATTTCTGAGTACACTTGCACCATCATTCTTTTTTTACATTATATTTGAAAGGTGGGTCAATATGGAAGTAGCCAACTTAATTAGCTCATCGACCATCTGCATTTCTGTTCAATCACAAAAGTAATTTTCTACTGAAGTGGCAGCCAAGAGCTAAACTTTTTACCACAAGTTCATGAAACATTTTGCAAACTAAGCAAGGACACTGCAAGAGTATTTTAAGGTGTATTTACAAGTCCTTCTGTGTCAGCTAAATTCCCAGAAGCTGAAGAAATACACAACAACATTTACTCATGTCAGGTTCACAAGAAGCTACTTCCAAATAATGCTAAACTAGCATTAAGACATCAAAAGGAAGAACTGTCAGGATACACAGCACTCAGAGTCAGAGGCCTAAATCTGGCCTAGAGTGGCCTTCACAAGAAACTGGTTTTCGGAGTGAGCACACAAAATTTTCACCTACTAGTTTTGATAAGAACTCACTATTCATTTGTCAGATATACCGCGAAGGCTTAAAAGAAAAAGCTTAAAATTAAAAAGATAAAAATAATTTTAAAAAATGCAAAGCATTTTAAATGAAGTTTTAATGTTTAAAAACCTGTATTTCTGATATCCTCAGGTGCAGAGCTCTGCTTCCCTCACTGTCCTGATGCATAGTCCTTACTGGTTCACGCTTTCTTCTGAGCTAGGTACCAAGATAATTCACAGATATCACAGAATATTCTGAGTCGGAAAGGACCCACAAGGACCCTTGAGTCCAACTCTTAAGTGAATGGCCTGTAATTCCCACAGGGAAGGTGTCCTGTTTTCAGCTGGGATAGTGTTAATTTCTTCTCAGTAGCTGTTACAGTGCTGTGTTTTATGAGTTGATAACACAATGTTTTGGTTTTTTGCTAAATTGTGTTTATCCTAAGTCAAGAGCCATTTTTTCCCCTGTCTCACGCTCTGCCAGTGAGGAGGTAGGAGGTACGCAAAAGAAGCTGGGAGAGAGCACAGCTGGGACAGGTAACCTGAACCGACCAAAGGGACATTCCACACCCTAGGATGTCACGCCCAGTGTACAAACTGCAGGGAGTTACCCAGAAGGTTGCCCAATCTGGGTTCAGGAAGGGGGAGTGAGTAATTGCATGGTACATCACTTGTTTTTCCTTTTTTATCATTTACTGTTATTACCGTATTTTACTTTATTTTCAACTATTAAACTGTTCTTATCTCAACATAAAAGCTTGACTTTGATTCTCCACCCCATTCCACTGGGGGGTGAGGAGAGCAGAGAGAGAGGGTTGAGTGAGCAGCTGTGTGGTGGCTTAAAACCACATCAAAAGAGAAGCATGCTGCCACCTAGTCTTCAGACTTTCCGCCAAACTATGTAACTGCTTGCAAGAAATGTCAGTTTTTTCTGAAACTACCAGAGTATTGTTGTATCTTCAAGTCTTTCAATGCAAATTTAGAAATTAAGACACAACAAAGCAATCAAGTGCAAATTAGATTAGAAAATGAATAAATTAGCTAACCAATTTTGTGAACTTTATATTGCACAATACACATACAGCACAGGAATTTCTCCAAAGATAGATACAGGCATTTATAAATCATCTAAATATATTTTTTAAAAGTTACTGCCATGATTACTCAGGTTTTTCAAGTAATATTTTTAATATTAAACAAAAGAGGCTCGAAGAACAGTTTAGCTTGCAACAGATTTGTAGATGTCATCTATTCCAACTCCTTTACTCTGGACAAATTACTGAAAATAGGACTGTTCATGCCATGCACATTTAGATACAGCACGTTCAATTGGTCATTGCTATACTTAATTGAACAGTAGTTCAAATACTCCTTCAACAAAGTTTCTTAAAGTCTTTTCAAAGGAACAAATAGTAAAAATTTTCAAGGAAATCCATGAAAATAGCTATCTGGAGCCGAGTATCAGGTGCACTGATAATAAAGTGATAAACTTGGATTAAGGTTCAATTCCTGCCATTTGACCTTCAACAAATTGATTTCATTGTCTTAGCCTCAGATAGCTGTTCTTTCCTCTCCTTCCCCAGTAGTTTTTAGTTTGTAAATTCTTTTGGAGAAAAATGGTATCTTTTTTATTTTTATACAATACAATCTATTCTAAAACTCATCTAAGTATTAACATGTTCCATATTACCATACAGTAAATATAGATAGCATTTTTTTTAGTAGGTATATATTTTGCTTCTCATTAAATGCCTCAATTACAAGTAATAGTAACTAGATTAAGTATATTCTACAATATCACAAGGTCATAAAAAATACTTGTACTGTGATGCCTGGAAACAAGGAATTTATTGCCTACCTGTGAAGCAATCAAGAATCACTCATTCAAAATTCATTATAATTATAGACCTTTAAGGTTGGGAGGGCATAGTGTATTAGGCATTTTTACAGTTTATACAGGAGATAAAATGTTCTGCCAACTCAGTCATGGCAGAAGTGCTCTTTCAGACATGTGCAGATTCTTGTATTATAAATAAATGTTATAAAACTACAGGTACGCTAACAGTCACTAGAACTATTTAACTTAATTCCTGGTGTAAGAGACTTAAAAATAATAATTGTCTTTAACACTGTGTTACAAATGGATGCGGGGGCTTAGACAAGTCTTTGCCCTTTGCCCAGGCCTCTGGCAGCAGGCAGTAACTTTATTGAGGCAGCCAGCACCCCAAAACCCACTCTTGTTCACAAGTTCTTTAATAATGGCTGATTTGTCTATTATAGAATGAATTATTTATTTAATAGACAGGAAACTAACAGACATAAGACTTAAAACAAACTAATACTACACAGGAATAAGACAAAGAAACCAAACTACTAGTAGATTTATACAGCGTGAAGTTAAAGGTACGCATTAATGTTACAGCTAGCGAAGAAGTAATATAACTTAGGATTCAGTCTATCTTACCATCCAATGGCTGGTGCGGTACACATAAGATCCTTTTGTTCGGTCTCCACAGAAGTAACCATGGAGTTTGCCGCCAAGCTCCGGGGAGAAGTCTTGAACACTTTCAGGGTGTGTGTGTAGAAGGCTTCTACCTTTGTGATAACTCATCTGTCTTTTATAGGTTGTGAAACAGTGTCTCTTAGTCAAGAGTCTTTCTTTTATCTCTTCCCACATCAGCTAGATGTTTATTCTTAGCTGAGGCCTGAGCCCATTTGATGCCAGAGATGACCCCTTGCTGGGCCCTTTTAGCCCCTAGGTTATCTCTTTATGCACCAGCGATCTATGGTAGAGAGGAGGGAGAGGTTAGATGTCCTGCCACACACTGTTAAGATCACAGAATTTGCTCACTGTTGTAAAGAAACAACTGCTCATCTATGACCACCAAAGCCCACAGCATTCCTGAGTATGCCTCCTGGATTTCAGGAAATTGGACTGTGACTTCAGCCACCTAAAGGAACTTGAGATAAGATAAAGGTGATTCTATTGTCTAGTTATCTCAGGTCTAAGGAGAAGTAAACAAGGCTGAGGGAGAAGAAGTATCCACAAGAAAGCCAGACCCAGCAGCTCTCCTGAAAATCAGCTCTGGCTGGGTTCAGGGTGGGGGAGGCCGTAGCACACAGACTCATTTCCTGAGGCAAGGTTTGCACACACTCCCCTCACAACTGAGGGGGAGGAGGAGTTTTTGGGGGTGTGATAGTGAAACCACTGGTACAGAGGGGGTGAACACCCATCACCAAAGGCTATAAGCCAGATAAGAAGCAGACCCTGCAGTCCTCCCTTACACAATCTGTCTCCATTGTAAAATTACCCCTGCCCCAGGAAGGTCACATTCACACAGGACATTCATGTGAGAGGCAGCTGTCATGTCTTAGTGTGGGAGATAAGAAAAATATTTTAGAATAAGGGCCTTATAGGCTTCTGATCACTTTTGTTAATTTCTGTCATTTTTGCTCACCAGGAAGTACTCTGGGAAAGGTTCAACTTCAGGGTAACAAAAACCATGTTACATAACCTAAAAACCAAGTTTCATAACCTAGAAAACAAGTTGTATAACCAGTGTATGGTCATCTTGTGGTGTGGGTTCTGACTGGTCAAGAGTACGCGTGAACACTGCATGATCAAAGGGCTGATTAGGTAAAGGAACGCATGAACGGCAACCTGCAGTGGCAGGCAGACAATGCATATTGTTGTCTTTTCACAAAAATGTAAATAAATAAGAACTTAGTATCTGAATACAGCATAAAATGGCCTGGATTTTTGCAATAAACTATTTCTCTCTGTGACTGCCAAGAGGAATCCGTGTGTCTTCATTTCTCATTGCTACATCTTAGAAGGTCTCATAAACCATCAAAGACCCTGAAGCACTCCCCAGACTCATTCATGAGGCCTTCTACCAGAGGACTACACATGACCCAAAGTGTTGCAAAAGATCTAGTCTGTTGCAAAAGACAGTGTCAAACTCCTCTCTGCAGGGGAGGTACCTGGGCATTCCCACAGATACCTGAACATATATTAATCCTGTGTTCTGCAAGACCCCCACCACTGAGAAGACCAGATGACGACCAACAGGACACCACTGGATGCAAAAGAGGAATGATTATCTTTCTACTTAATCTGTCTCTCTCTCCCCCTCCCCCTCCTCTCTTTTCTATTTCTCTCCCTCTCTCTCTCTCTCTCTCTCTACCTCACATGTACTGTTAAATAAAATTTATACTATTGACTTTGGCATATGGTCTTATTTGCACCTTAATTCAGACAGAGGCATGTCTCTCTAACAGTCAGATGACCAAACACCTGGTGACCAAAAAAAAAAAAAACTATGTAAAGCACCTTGAAGTCTACTGCATATTCATAAACCAGACTCTATTTTGATTGTACCGTAGCATATTGTAGTGGTCATGTAACCTCAGATATGTTGTTTTAAACTTTTTATTTGAAACGGAGGCCAGACATTGGTTAACTCTGTCCATTGCTTAGTTGTAAAACTCTAACCGAGCTGAACTAAGAGTATTTAAAATCCTTTAGGGGAACATCCTTGACTAGATCCTTGACCATAGATTTGTGTGACGCTGTAAGAGACGGTCCGAAA
>VZTF01006056.1:2131-62104 GCA_013397755.1 Cnemophilus loriae | reverse complement strand
CTCCCATGGGAGACGGTTCTCCACGAACTCCAGTGTGAGTCCATCCCATGGGCAACAGCTCTCTGTGAACTGCTGCAGTGTGGGTCCCTCTTCCATGGGGTGCAGTCCTCCAAGGACAGGCTGCTCCAGTGTGGGTCTCCCATGGTGTCACAAGTCCTACCAGGAAACCTGTTCCAGCGTGGGCTCCTCTCTCCGTGGGTCTGCAGGTCCCTGCAAGGACCCTGCTCCAGTGTGGGCTTCCCAAGAGGTCACAGCGTCCTCTCAGACATCCACCTGCTCTGGTGTGGGTCTCCTCCATGGGCTGCAGGTGGATCTCTGCACCCCCACTGACCTCCGTGGGCTGCAGGGGCACAGCTGTCTCACCATGGGCTGCTGGGGAATCCCAGCTCCAGTGCCTGGAGCACATCCTGCCCCTACTTCTCCACTGACTTTGGCATGCACAGAGCTGTTCCTCTCACATATTCTCACTCCACTCTTCTCTGGCTGCAGTTACATCTGTGCATCTTAAATCTTTTATCAGAGAGACCTTACCACCATTTCTGATTGGCTCAGCCTTGGCCAGCAGCGGGTCCATCTAGGGCGGGCTAGAATTGGCTTTGCTGGACGCGGGGGAAGCCTTTGGCAGCTTTTCACAGAAGCCACCCCTGTAGTCCCCCTGCTGCCAAAGTTTGGCCATGCAAACCTAATAAAAAATTGTATGTGTTTACTGGTTTATAAGGTTTTTTTTTCCCCTAGTTGTAGTTTTTTGTACCATATTTATTACCTTTTTTATCTGAAGAAGGCCTTCGTGATTAAGCATTGTTGACAATTTCTGTGATACAATTTTTCTTCTTTTTTCTTGTGGAGAAGACTGTATAAGCAATGGTTTTATTTTGCATTTTCCTCAGTGACTCTGTTATTCAATTGATCTCAAATTAAAATCTGTTTTTATTAGTATCTGAAAGTTTCTTTGTAGCTGTCTTTATTAAGCTGTCTTATTAAGCTTTATTAAGCTGTCTTTATTAATTGTAAATGATTTTCTGTGTGTGAGCCATTCCACAGTTATTCCATAGTTCTGAAGCATGTGAATGGCCTAGGTTAGCAGCAGATGCAACTTCTTGTGTAGCATAAGTATCTCCCTACTTAAGGTATACATATAAGTACTTTACCTTGAATTCCTCTTTTAGTTATGAGTAACAGAGAAAAAGGATAACAATTCTGTGATATTAATGTTGTTCCCTCTGCCCATTCTGAAGAAAGGAATTTAGGCAGTCTACACATTCAACACGCTTGGGTCTTACCTTACATTTTATTTTTATATTGATTCTACTCATTTCTGTATGTATTACTACTGTTATCTTAAGTATTAAAGAAAGTGCTCGGATTTCCTGTCAGATTGAGAGCTCTGTGAAGGCAAGTAAGGAATATGTTGCAGTAGTTCCTTGCTCTGTACTTTGTATGGGATTCTTCACCTCTATAAATTGTTTCTGCATCAGTCTTTCTGCAGTCTATGAGGGCCATTTGAAAGGGTCAAGATGGTAGAAGTGGATGGAGGATGTGCTAAGCTTGCCACATATGAAGTTTAAGCACAGGATATGCATTGAAATAGTATTGTGTGTTAGTAATTAGAACTGGAAATGAGCAGCTGGTGTTTCATGATTGTATGTAAAATTATGGTTTTAGTTACTATGTTATTAGTTATTATGTAACTAATAAGAGGCTGCAAATCTATCCCTCCTTTGGTGCCAGCTTTGTAGGCAAACCTAATCACTCCATAGTTGTCTGTTGTCACTCATTTTGAAAAGGAGCATTAACATTGAAAACAGTGGGTGTGTATTACCATACAGAAATATAGTAATACAGACCTTTCTTTCTTTTAAGAAATTCTGGAACTTTTGACTCACGGGAAGCAAGTAAAAGTGAAACCTCCATGATTCAGTTATGGCTAAATCAGTTGCTTGTTCTTATTACTGAGCTTACTTTCACAGGGTTGTTTTTTCTTTCAGTTGAGTTATGTTCACCTCCTGGAAGTACAGTTGGTGAAATTGTCTTATCAGACCAAAGTGTATCAATTGTTAAGATTTCTATACATCACAGCCTGTCTATACCAAAAGTGTTTGAAGGAGAAAAGAACTGTGAAATCTCTTTATCTATGGTAAGCATAATCTGAGCAAATAGTTTTTGTATCCAAATTTGTTAAATTTACAAACTCTTGAGTCTTTCAGATTAATTTTATTATGGACAGGTATGGTGTTAGTCATCTTGGAAATTAATATGATTATGTAATTTAATTTAAGAAAAAAATTACAGTGAAGGAACTCAAATGTGTCCACAGTTCTGTGAGGCTGAATACTGGTAGTTCTGCTTTCTTAGAACTACTTTTCCTATATTGGTTTTGAAATAGCAATATCAAAGGCTGTTTTCAAAGTAAAATTCAAGGTAGTCACTTTAAAAAAAAAATATGCACTGTTGTGGAAAAAATCGTTGTCTATGTGAAAGGAGGTACCAATTCTAGCTGAAATAGACCCAAGTCATAGTGGACTTCAAGATAAGTTGAGAAATAGGTAGGTTAGATGGATCTCAGTATGTCAGTTCACAAAGCCCGAACCTTCGGGGATGTGTGTTTTGATTTTGATGGTACTTCGACAAAAGCAGATAAAAACATTTTCTACCTGAAATTGAAGGGTCTTGTGATTGGATCAATACTGCTACCACACGTGCATAGTTACACACAAATTTATGGCAGAAGCACCTCAGTCTCTCACACCCTAAGGCTGTGTGAAGCATGCAGGAGTGCAGGGATGGTCACCCTCTCCTGTCTAGGTGAACACTGGTTGACAATGATGAGAATAACTCCCCAAAATGGTCTTCAGCCTGCATAGAGGGCTCCATGACTACACAGCAGTTAGTAATACATCCACCTGGCTCCAGGCATCCCGTGAAAACTGATACCTCTGTATGTCTGTACACATCTGCTTGTGGCATGGCTTTTCAAAAGTTGTCTGGTGCAACGGGACTGCCTTTTGTCTTATGTGTGCACTTGAGGGTGGCTGACTGCTCCTGGCATGTAAGGTTAGCCACTAGGGAAGACCTGGGGGGAACTGGATGGGGCAAGGATGATCCCGTTCAGTACGTAGCCACTGTCAAGAAATCCAGTGCATTTAGTGCCTGGCTTCTCTTAGAACAAACTCCTAAAGCTGCTCCACAGCTCTGCCGCTTTGCGCGGTGGTGTCCGGGCACCAGTAGGGTGGTGTGCGGGTGTGCCCGCAGGGGTGTGGTAGGCCCGGCTGTGTGTGCTGGAGGCCTGGGAACCGGTTTGTCGGGGCCGGCTCAGGACAACTCCCTCGGCACACCGGCCTGGGGCCCCTTCGCTCGGGTGAGGAGAAAGAGGAGCCCAGGGCCGCAATGAAGGGTCTGAGCCGCCTGCTCCGCGCCGGGGAGGATGCGGCGCAGGGAGCCGTGGCAGCGAGCCACGAGGGCCGTGAGTCCGCGGGGGTCGGAGGCGAGGCCGCCCGGGGGGCAGCGCAGTCCGGGCGGGCAGCGCAGTCCCGGGTTCCCGCACTGCGGCCGGCACAGCCGCGGCCGCTTTCACTGGAGGCGGCGTGCCAGGCCCCGTCAGGGCTGCTGGGACCCACCCTAACCCGCTTTCTGTCTTGACCGGAGAACAAAATGAGCCGTGGGGGTTGGAAAGGACAACGTTAGACATGAGCTGTTGTACATGTAGTAAGACATCAGCAAACGTGTGGATGTGGGATTGGGAGCTGGGTTTTGGCGTGTGGTGTTCCAAGGCGCAAGTCCTGCAAATTGCCGTGCTTTATCTTCCCTTTTGAACTGCTCTGAGAGGGTTCGCTGGTGTTAGTCACGTCCCTGGTGGCTGAGCATCTGCCACCAGTTTCACAGCCTATCTGGGCCCTCGTTTTGGGAGGCACACACAAATCAGAGGATCTTGCACTTAGAAACACAACCAAGTGATGAGGTCTCCAGCCTTCAACCTGCAAACCAGTTTGTGAATGAACAGACTGCTCTGGTGTGTGCTGCAGTAGTGAAAACACGTGATTTGTGGAAACCAAGCCTTAGCTGCCAAACCATGCTTCTCCCCAGTCCTGCGATCACAGCGTGACAGCCAGGAGCCATTGTCTTGGGCTGTGGTTCTTGCTCCCAGGCAGTCAAAGAGGGCAGAAAAAGAAAATAACTAATGAGATATGACCACTGGACTCAATAGGTAGTTTTTCCCATCACTTCTTTGAAATAGAAAATTACTATTTTAGAAAAAAATCCTAATGACTTAACAAGATCCCTATATTGCTCTACTAATTTTATTTCCAATAAAAAGAAAACCTGGCAAAAACATTGAAAATGTTGCCAGATCCTTAAATATATGATTTCATTTTTAGAAACAATGGGGTAAAAGTATTTTTATTGCCATTTGAATCCAAATATTGTTGATTTTTTTAAAATTTGCCTCCTTGGACCTCTTCAGCCAATTCAAATTCTGTGGTTTTTTTCCCCTGTGTTTTTTAAGATCATTGTGGATTTCATCTTGTGGACACCAGGAAGTTAAAAACAGACCAGGGAGGTAGGGATACACACATGCAGGGATTTTCACTGTCTCATAAGTGCTGAAACCTCAGCTGCATTTTTTTTTTACTTCATTGGAAATCATCCTTATTTGTGGTATTCCTGAAAGACAGACTGAGGCCTCTAAAGTAAGACATAAACAAGAGAAAAGAAAAAGATTGAAGATACCTCACTTTTTGTTTTGAGGTCAACAAAGCAATTTACTTTTCTGCACTCCTGATTACTTCCTTGCTCTTCCAAGAGACAGCAAATCTTGGGATGTTCAATATACTGCTGGCAGGGCTCTCTACAAAGGAGACCAACTGTATCAGGAAAGGAAATCAAAGTACTAATTTTGGTTAGCTCAAGAGAAAAACTGAATATAACTATTTAATTGTTATAATATAAATATGTAGCTATGATAGAAGCCAGACATTTTGTATGGCACCAGAGAAAATACCCCCTAAAGAACCTGGCAGTCACGCATAGATCATTGACTGCTGCTGTTACTTGAAAATAGAGTAATTGCTAATAATAGGAGGAGTGCTAAATCTTGAGATCCCTGCTTGGAGAGAAGGCTTTCATAAATCTGTAGTCTGACAGCTCTGTGCTCCTGTAATTTCATGTATGAAAAAAAAATAAAATTGCAAAAGCAGCAGAAGTTTGGGCAACAAATCAGTGTCATGTTGTGTCTACATTGTCATGGTTCTTAACTCCTGAATTACTAAGAAGTATGAAGAGGGAGAGATTATTAAGAAATATAATGCACAGAGCAAAAGGTCTTTTTAACAGCACATGGCCAATTCATGGCTTCCGGACAGGAGAGAAAAGATCGCTTATTAACTCTTTGTCAGAACTACAAAACTATCCTTGCTGATGCATATACAGTAAAGAAACACTTCTTTTATCTTCTTTTACACTTTTATCTTCTTTTTGAAGGCAGTGTTGAGTAAAGTCTTGAGGTTGTTCCTGATTGTCCTGAGATGCATTTGTCTTTGCATCCTCATGTAAGATACAGCAGTCAGCAGGAATGAATGTGGCCTAATTATAATTAATTGCAGCTAATTAGTGCTGTACCTTTTTTTCCATTTTTCCACATTTGCCATAAATTTGCCTTGAGCAAGGTATCCTTTGGCCATTGGTTTGCCTGAGTCTGAAATCAAGTTGTTAGAAAGCTCTGTTGGATACTTCGTTCGGGTGATGACTATGAAAACTAGAAGTGAGACGTTTATTCTTCACAGATCACTGTTCATAATGACGATTTTGGTGTCAGCTGTGCTCCTCGTCACAGATGCCAGGGGTGCATTTTTATTTGCAAATGCTTTTTTTCTTTTTTCTTTTGTTCTTCCTTGTGCCCCCATGTTGTAATACAAACAACACATATTCTGTGATTTCCAGAGAAGTTTGGAAGGATGCTTCTTTTGTTTGAGGCACTTGAACAACTTCATAGGAAAACTGATTTTCCTTAGTATGCTCTGCAGTCATACTGCCTCAAGCTGTGTTCTTATTAGGCATTAATGAACTTAGACATAATGCGGTAGGATGAACTTGCCTGAGAGGGCTCTAAGGAACAGATAATTGCTGTAGTTCCTGGTCCAGCAGAGTGGTGCCTCCTTGGTGATATCATTGGACAAGTGGCCTTCAGCCCAAAATATTCTAGACAGAAGACATCTAACTAATTATATTTTTGATGTGACGTGCTATGGGATTAAAAGTATCTACTAACATTTTTGCAACCGATTTAATGGCTGCACTATTTACTTCTAAGTGATTAATTAAATGTTGTGGTAGAAACATGAAAAATATTCTGACTTCCAGCTAAACTAGTTTTCAGACATTGGAATTTTACTTTTCAGAGTAATTGAATATGGCTTGCAACTACTTTAGCTGACCAAACAGATGCGAATTTTTGGACTGAGACATTAAAGGAAGGTCTCAGTTTAAAAGTGGATGTCACATTATGGCCAGATTTTGAGTTCAAGTAGACTCTTGTTTGTTTGTTTGTTTGTTTCTTTGTTTCTTTGGGGTTTTTTCCCCTGTAAAACTCCCCATTTTTTTGGTTGGGTTTTGTTTGCTTGTTTTGATTTGTTTTTCCAGTTGTGTCATACTGTTTGGTTACTGCTTTACATGTTTTGTGTTTCAGTGATGTGTTTTCAAACAAAACAATTTCTCAAAGAATAGGAAATAAATGCTGCAGTTTGTACCTGCTATGCCTATGCAATAATTTGGGATGCAGTCAGATAGTAAGGGCTTCATAAACAAACTGTTCCTATGAGTGCAAACTCTGGTAATCCATGTTGTGAAAAGTCTCCCTTTAGTTGCACTTAAAGGTTGAAACTAGAAATATCAGCCATAATCAGCCAAAATATCTCTAAAGGAGAAAAATGTAGTCACGAAACACTTTGATGATGAGAAGCAAGTGATTCTCATAACATTAAATTAGTACAAATAACAGAAAGCATAAATGGTATCATCATCCCTTATCTTGGTTATGGCTACTTTTTTAATAATACATTTTTTTAATCATGTTTTTCCACAGTACTGCCAGATGAGAGAGAATTTCAATATGCTGCTAAAAGGAACAATTTGGATACCATGGAAAAGCTGTTTAAAAAGAACGTTAATATAAATGCCGTAGGTCCTGTGAGTATGAACTGCCTGACAGATCACTGATATGAAGGGTGACTCCTTGGGGTTGCATGGTGGAATGCCAGCATGCCAGCATGCCCCCTCAGCTGCAAGGTGGTGAGGCTGCAGAACTGCCCTCTAGGACCTGATGAAGAATCATTTCATACGGCCATTATGGACATCAGGGTTTGTACAGCATAACTCTCAGGCTTCTGCATTTAGCTGGTAGTCAGTGTATCACACTGGGAACTAAGGACTTGTCAGTTCTGCCCCTGCTCTAGTATTTCCTCAGAGCTCTTTGGTGACTAATTTCTCAAGTTCTCCATCTTTCTGAGTGGGATGACTTTACCTCACAGTCACTTTTGGAATGGATTAATGCTGCTAGTGTCACAAATTTCTAGAAAGAAGTATTACTCTTTGGTTTGCATGGAACTGTGGAAGCATTCTACAACATCCTCTGGCTCCAGCCTGAGTTCAGAGTTCAAATTTACCTTAGAGACATGAAAATGCATTTCTTATGCTGACTTCAACACTAGGCCTAAAGTCTGAGGATATATACTTCACAGTAGCTAAATACAGCACTGTGTTCCACGTGAGAGGTAGTTCAACAGCAATGGAGCAGTCATGATATTAATCTAGGAGTTTTGCAAAACTGTGTGCTCTCAATGGCTACGTATAAATCATCTACCCATGAGTATCCGATGTTACTTCATTCTCAGTTCTGAAAAAATTTGCTTCCCATGCCCATATGCATTTTCACCCACTGGGGAATTTAGAAGATAGTATGGTGCACTCCTTGATTTGTTTGTGAAACAGACAAGGAGACAAACATTTCTTCTAAGCACACTTCTCTTGAATACTGAGAGTATCAATTGCATTATACTCTAAAAAGTCACTTAAAAATAGTTCTTTCTTCCTTCTTGCTTTCCAGAATTCAGGAAGTTAGGCTAAATACATTTTCAGTCCAGTAGTTTGAAACTTTACTCTGCCATCCTTAAATTAGACCTGTAGTGTGAGAGAGTTACTAGCATAGCTGCAGAGGTGTTGTGGTTTGGGTGATTGTCCTAGTAGGGATGTAGCTTATGCTGGCAAAGCCGTTCTTTTTGTTAATGTTGATCATTCCTGCCTCTGTACTCTCAAGCCAAATAAGAAAGGCTGTCAAAAAGTGAGCTTTTTGATAGTACTCTTTCTGTACAAGAGACTTTTTTCTGACATCATACACATCATAAATCCCACCTTTTTATCATTTTGATACATATGGTTGTAAATTTAGATTTATACATTAAGAAGTCAGGTGGTCTTCAGAGAAGCTGAGAAAACAAATCCAAACCAACTTTTAAAATTAATTGATTAAATCTCTTAGACATCTTTATATGGAAACGATCAGTGACATATTAAACCCAGTTATATGCGCTTTAAATGAAAGCAAAACTCTCTCCAATAAAATTTGATTCATTTTAGCAAATCCCTTCTAAATATATACCACTAATTTCTTTATGGAAGACTTCTTGAGAAGCACTGAGCACATTCACCTCTGTAAAATTACTCATTGTTTGCAAGGTGGTGGCTTTCATTTACGTAGATGATGACTCAGTCTGGGAAGGTGACTAACACTGAGTGAGGGAGAAATCTTGGCTTGCATTGCAGAGGTTTAGTCAAAAGCAAGGAGGATACCAAAAGCAAATCTGATTGCATACATATAGTCCTCAGCTATTCAAGCTACACCATGCAATAAAATAAACAAGGATGCTTCTTGTACTGCATGCATTTCCCCTACGCAGTGCTTGGCTACTTAATCCCATTCTGACATTTTGATGAAAGGACTATGTAGAGTGAAAAAATAATTCTGTTTTTACGAGAATACTCTAAGATCAATACCTAAATTCTATCCAAGGAAACAAAACAAAACATGTAGATAAGACCAAGCGTGACTGTTGAAGGAGAAATATGAAATAGTAAATATTAACAGGTACATTTGGTAACAATCAGAGAATTCCGAAGTCCTGATCACCTGCACGGGCAAAAGAACTGTACTGCAGACCTGACAAACAAAGCTTTGCTTATTCCAGCTGAAGCGCACAGCATTCCATTTTGCTGTTGCGGGAGGCCATGTGTCCGTGGTGGATTTTCTTCTTCATCACAAAGCTAGACTGGACATGGCAGACCAGGTAAGCTGGCTTAGTTCACGTATGTAGGAACACCTTTGCAGAACAGTAAAAGTAGATATTTTTCTTGGGCTCCCAATTGTCAAAATTAAGAGGTTACCGTAAAAACTCTACTTTGTCTTAGAACTGCACATATTTATATGAAAAAAGCATTTTTAGAGGAAAAACACATTGCCCAAAGTATTGGCTAACTTGAATATCTGAGTGAGCACAAGGCACCTCCCTTGGCCAGGTCGCAGTTTTTACCTAATACAGCCAAGGGTATTTGCCTTGTGTGCTGCAAGAGCACACTGCTGACTCATGTTCAACTTAGTGTGCACCAGGAGCCCCAGATCTTCCTTGCCAAACTGCTTTCCAGGCAGTTGTCCCCAGTCAGTGCTGCTGCCTGGGTTTGCTCCTCCTCAGGTACAGGACTTTGCATTTCCCCCTGCTGAATTTCGTTATGTTCTTGCCAGGCCATTTCTCCATCCTGTCAAGGTTTCCCTGGGTGGTAGCACACCAATATGGTCTGTCAGCTGTTCCTCCCAATTTAATATCATCTATAAATTTGCTGCGGGTACATTCTGCCCTTCATTCAAGTCATTAATGCAGATGTTAAATAGCATTCCCAGGATGGATGCCTTGTGGGCATTGCTTGTGGCCTCCAGCTGTTCATAGCTTGGAAGGTTTTTCAGGGCAGACTTTGAGCCACAGCCACAAATTTTGCCCAAGCCCAGATTTACCTTGTTGCCTGCATACCACATACATGTTCTGTATTGCCCTCTGCTGTTTTCCACTGAAATTTCTGCAAATACAGGAAAGACATTGATAACCTGGAGTGAGTCCTGTGCAGAGCCTCTAGAATGATTAGAAGTACAGCACATGGTATATCAGGAGGTGCCCTAATATCCAGCCTAAACTCCCCCTTACACAGCTCCACGCCATTCCCTCTGGTCCCGCCAGATCAGTGCCTGCCCCCCCTCTTCCCCTCATGAGGAAGTTGCAGACTGCAGTGAGGTCTCCCCTCAGTCTCCCCTTCTCCAGGCTGAACAGACCAAGTGACCTCAGCTACTCCTCATACAGCTTTCCCTCGAGGTCCTTCACCTCCTGTCATCCTCCTTTGGACACTCTCCAATAGCTTTATATCTTTGTATTGTGGCACCCAAAACTGCCACCACCACTTGAGGCGAGGCCGCACCAGCACAGAGTTCAGCTAGTCCTTTTGTTTTTAAGATGTTAAAAGTAGGCTTCTTTTTTTCCTATAAGAGAAAAAGTTTTTTAGAGAACTTGAGAGAAGAGAACATTAAAAAGAGGACTAAATGGAAAATTATGGTGACTCATGGAAATATAGTCATTGTGTGTTATCACCTGAAATGTCATCCACTGCACCCAGGACTAACCATCTACATGGTTTCTGGAGAGAGGAAATCATTTCTGGGTAGGACTTAATCCCTCCATCTTAAAATGGGATCAGTGCTTCTCTAGAGATGCCAGACCTTCGTTCAAGAAGAGGTCAAATATTTAGCTAGGTCTTGCTCTATTGCATTTAGCTTAATTTAAGCAAGATGAATCCCACCCACACTGCCAGGTGTTAATATTGCTTTTCTAAAAGCCTGCAGATTGGAACCTACTGATACACTGAATCAATCAAAAAGATTTAAAGAAATTTGGCTTGAGGTATTTTGGTGGTAATTTCTGCCTTTGTCATTTTATTTGAAGCATGGCCTGACAGTGATTCATCTCGCAGCTTGGACTGGAAATCTGGATATAATGCGAAAATTAGTTAAAGCAGGTGCTGATCAAAAGGCTAAGAATGAGGTTTGTTGATGACAGATTTTTACCAACCCTATACATGTTTATGTTGGAAAAAAAATCAAACATTCTTACAGACTGACTTACCATTTTTCAGGAAAGAATGAATGTACTGCACTTTGCAGCTCAGAGCAACAGCATTAAAATAGTTGATTATTTCCTCCAAGATCTTCATCTGAATGACTTGAACAAACCTGATGGGGTACAGTGTGTTTCTGTTTATTTCTTTGATATCATGAGGCTTTTGTTTTCAGGGAAACAATCTTGACTTGGGTAATTTCAATGAAATTTAATTTATTGACAGTTACATATACTTTTAATTTCTGACTTGGATACTGAGAAACAGGTAAAGAAACAGCCAAACAAGCACTTGGAGGCAACACCTTTCCTCCCTCATTGCCTGTTCCAGTTGGACTGCAGACGCCCTCTCCTCTGCTGTCCTTGCTTTTGCTGCATGTCGTGCTCAGTTGTGGTAAGGCAATGGGAGACAGGAGTTTGGGTTCAGTCCACAGTGGATTCCTTGTTTCCTGCTCTTTGCTTCTTACTATTTTCCTCTGCTCCAGGAAGCTTCTTCCATCGGCTGCATTCACCCTGTGGTTGTACCTTCCCCTGTGTCTCCTCTCTTGCATCTCCTTGTGTCTCCTCCTGTATCTCTGCTTGTGCATCCTCCCCACAGGAGTGACCAGCCATTCTTAACTGCATTTTCACAGAGGCATCATTTGGTTCTATGATTGGTTAGGTGTTGGCACATCATGGGTCGGTTTGGTCCGCTGTGGAGCCAGCTGGAACTTTCTGTGAACAGCACAGGGCAGCCTCTGATGTTTCCCACACAGCTCATCTTCACAGACCCCTGCCCTTACCAAAACCTGCCGGTTATGGCCAACATGACCATGTTTCATCAACATATAACATAGAACTATGTGCAGCCATCCTACAGAGGTGCACTGACTCTCCAACGGTGCCTTGTCCTCATCAGGTTTTCTGTGTTTTTATTTTTAATTCCCACAGTGTTGGGATCTTGTTTTGAAATGTTACATAGCTTAGTCGGATATTTTATCTTTACATGAGGAAAATTTATTCCTGTGAGATCTGACATCAAAAGAACAAATCTCCTATATTTTTTTTTCTGAGCTTCTTGAAGTTTATTGACCGAAGGGTGCAAAATTCTGAATTCTTTTTACGAATGACAAGTCAGACAAAACAGAGTTAATTTAAGAAATCATACCTTTGAAGGTTTAGGCCTTGGGAAAGGAAAGCTGAGGAAGCACCTTCTCTTTGTTGAGATTGCATCATAGTTCTCTACTAGCTGCATGTATTTTTTTCCTAGACATTTATATAGGCCACTATCAGGCATGATATGAAGCCATTTTAACTAGCTGGTTATATGCCTTACTGTCCGAACAGTGGTATGGTTTTGTGTCAAGATAACTTTCTGCAGCTGAGTTTGTAAATGTTTTGAAAAGTTTTTGTTAGTTTCAACACCACCAAAACCCCCTACAATGAACGGTGCTAAATTCAAGCCTCCTGGATGAAACTTCCGAGATATGTCAGTTCTGGTCTGTGTTTCTAGAATTTGGATCAAACAAATTAACCCATGGAAATGAATCTTGAAATTTCTTTTCTGCCTGTTTCTGAGCATCCTCAGATGTTTAATGACACAGTTCTTGTGATAAATATTTTCATACTGAGAAAAATAGGATTAAAAAGTTTTGAGGATATTTTCCACTTTTTTACCATTTCTGAACAGTTTTTGTATATTTTATTCAGGATATGCAAGGTGCAGGATCTGTTTATATACACTAAATATATTTTTTAATTACTGCTCTTCTTCTGTATATCTACTATTGTGTTAATCTCCTTAGTCATATGATAGATAAATGTTTATGTAGGATACACATATATGTATGCATGCCATACATCTAGTAACTAGAAGTAAAGTATTTCTGCTTTATATAATACTATGTTTCTTTACATAATTGTTTTCTAGAAAGGTAAAAAGCCATTTCTTCTGGCTTCTGAAAAAGGCCATGTTGACATGGTAAAAAATTTGATTGCTCTGAAGCTATTTACACCTGAAAAAGATGAGGTAAATGTTTGTTTTCCACAGAAGTACAACTACAAATGTGCTTATGAAAGATTATTTTGTTTCACTGGGGTTATTATACAATCAAAATATCTGAGTGTGCTGCACAGATATTACAGTGCTAGTAGTGATATATGGGACCAACAAACATAAAAGGATGATGATTTTTTAGTGATAAGGGGAAGGCAGTGGGATGATTTCTAGGAGACTTTTCCATATGCGTTCATAAGTCATGCAAAGCAAGGCTAGCATATGCTGTCTGTTGAGAGAAGTGGGAAAGCCTGGTGATAAAGTTGTCAGCCTCTCTTCTGGGAAATCATATTTCCCAGTGTCTCACTTTGTTTGTCTGTGTCTCTGTGTCACTGTGTGACCAATTTTTTGAAGGTGTTTGAAAACTTCAGGATGCATATAAACACCTATAAATTCTTTTTCAGCAGTACCTTAAATCTTCAGTTTGATTGAGTTTGCTTTGACACTGTATTTTAAGGTATCTTAGTAATTTTCAAAGTCTGCTCTTAAATTTATTTTTCCTTATTTGACTATTTCTGGAATGAGCAAGTTAGTATTTCTCTGCATCTGAGGCATTGCAAGGACAAATGCATTAAAAATTGTGAAATTGTCAGGTACTGCATTTTCAGAACCACATAAGACAGCACTCAGGAAGCGATGTTGGTTTCTTTGGTATTCTGGTAATAGTTTGAAAGCTGCAGTGCCACCCAGAGCTCTGGTGTGCTAAGCAGCTTATCAGCAGAGGTTGGAAGGTAGTGTTGTCCCAGACATCTAGCAGGTTAAAGGTGTAAACAGCACCAGGAGGTAAATGCACCAGGAGGTCCTGCGAAATACATAAGAAGCCAGGACAGAAATTCATCTCCTGGGTCACTAAATCCAATCACATTGTAGCCATCATTGTTAAAAAGGATTCCCACTTCTTCCCACTCAATGCTGTGAATGAAAAACTGTTCTGGACTCTCATTTTATTGAGGGTTAGAATTCTTCTACTAATTTTTTTAGCCAATTTTGTACTATTTTGTATGCTAGCATTTTCTTTTAGTTCAAAACCTGCTGCTCTTCCTGAAGTTGTTTGTTGCTCTTATTTGCTTGGTGGTGTGGTGTTTTGGTTTTGGTTTTGTTTCTGTTTTGTGTTTCTTGATTTGTTGGAAAGAAATTGCACTGATGGTGACAGAAATCAAAGACTGCAATGTTAATACCAGAGTCATGACAAATTTCTATACGCTGCCCTAGGCTTTTTTGCTCTTTAAATCACTGGCCTCAGGTGCTCAGCGTAGAACCCATTCTTGTGGGAACCAGTATCTGAAGTTTTCTTCTGATTCATTTGTTAGGAGTTAGAATTTCAGGTCTTTTTGCTGGTATACACTGAAGTTTTCAGGCAGCTGACTAGATCAGCAACGCCATGTCTGCATATATGCGAAAAGGCACTTTTCAGATTAGACTGAATCTTGGCACATGCTGTGTGTAGCTGCCTCCCTCTCCTTGTATGTAAGAGAGACTTGAATGTAAAAGACCAAAGGCTTTGTGTTGGTTTTAGTTAATGTCTTTATTCTGGGTTTTAAAATATATTATTTGACATTTTAATTTCAAGGAGGGAAACACAGCATTGCATTTAGCAGCCAAAAATGGTCACAGTGAAGTTGTAGAAATTCTGCTTGAACAATGGGAGGAAATAAATGACCTCAATCAGGTAAGTACACTGAAATTATTGAAAGAAATAAAGTTAGAGATTTGAAAAATTTTCTGAAAAATCAAATTTGAAGGGAAGATATGTGGCACTGAGGAAACTTCATGCTTCTTGCTGGTTTCCTAGTAGCTTTGCATCCTGTTTCCTTGTTCCTTCTCCAATAAATTAACCTCCATTAACTCCTTCAATCTCTCTTCCTCTGTCCTCTATTCCTTGCACACATCCTCCCCTGCATCTGGCAAGCCCTTGCGTAATTACTGGTAGAAGAAAACAGAGAAAGGCCTCAATCTCCCTTGCTTTCTGTCATCCAGCATTTTTAGCCATGTGATCCCATTCCTTTTAACATCTCACTTTTAACATTTCTGGTGCTTTTCAGCCTATTCATTGAGCCAGTTCGACTTGCATAACAAGCACATATCATCACAGGCACCTCAGCAAAGGGGTCTCAGATTTCTACCTTGTCCATCTGAACTCAGCTGCCTGCACAAAACTGGCTGCAGACACTGCCTACCCAATTTGCTTTCCCAGGTTAGTGTTAGTGAGCTCAGCCAGCATATTCATCAATTGCATATTAGCTGGGAAGGTTGTATCGCTGAGCTAATGCACTCGTGAGCTTCATTTTAAGGCTTAAACAAGGAGTGGAGGAAGGAAATGCACGCTAACTGCTCATCTCGGCATTTTTGCTCTGCAAAGGGTTTGTGTCTCCTCTGTTTCTTCTGTGGGGCAGCTGGAACTACCTGGGCAAGGTAATTTCCTTTGCTGTGGGCTGGCATGCCCACTGTGGGAACCTGCCATGTGATGATTTGTTTTGCTGGGCCAGTGGGCAAAACTCCCACCCAAGGCTCTCCTCTTCCTTTATCAGCGACAGACTGATGAATTGAGAAGTTCCCTCTTATCTGATTTGTCTGCTATTTTCAGCTGTGCCAGTTGTGAGGCACATGAGCCTCTTTGAAGTGTGGAGCCCTTGTGTTTCCAAGGCTTGTCTAAGAATGTTGCTGCTGAACACAAAGCTTGTACTGCTTGTGCCCTTCTTGGCACGGCTAATGGTGTCACCTTCCTGTCCAGCTGGAAGTATTCTGATCTGGGTATGAACAGATCTCTCTTTCCATAGCATGAGCAAAGTACTAAAATACATTAAGTTTACCAGGAAAATGTCAGGATTTTAAGCAAAAAAAATTAGCATTTATTGATTCTTTTGTGATTGTTGAAACCCTGGAGTCATTTTCATTAAACATTTGTGCCTTTTAGGTGTTGAGAAGCAAGAATTAGATCATTGTGTAGCTGATGTAACCTATTTTATCGACTAGCTGTGCAGACATGGAGACTCTTTCAGTGTGAAAAGATTTGAAATAAATATGAAAGAGGATTATTTCTGCTAAAAGTTTTCCTTATACCTAGCACTTGGGGTTGTGAATTTGTCAGAAATCCATGGCATTGTACTGACAGAAATTGGTATTTACTGTATGTACTAGCATACTAGTGGTGTTGCCTGGTGTTGACTGGCAACAATTGCTGCCCACCACCTTCCTGTCTGTACTTCTTGCTAGCAGTCTTCTTTGAAAAGAGCATGATCAATATTTATTAAATAGTTTTCTGTATTGTAAACCTTACTGTACATCTGTCCAGATGAACATCATCTGTCACTTAACTGTTGGTGAGTAGCCATGTCATTCAAGAGTTAATTTAGGAGCATTCAGGTTGTGTTCTCTTGGGTCCATCTCTCCTTTTCTATTGAGATGAATGAGGCTGATGGAGCCTACCGGAGGTGTTTTGCGTCTCAGTCTTGTAGTCACATGTCTTAAATTGGAACAGACATTTTGTCTCTTTTGGTCTAGAATGGAGAAACGCCATTTTACTTGGCTGTTGAAGGAGGTCATGAAAAATGTGCTGAACTCTTACTGGAGGCAGGGAGTGACATCAATGTTTTAACTCAGGTATGTACACAGTATCCCTCCTAGTGGGACATACTAGTCTGTGTAAAGGACCTTATTAACTAAGGATATTTGCTCTGATTTTTTTATGAAATAGGAAAAAAATAATAGAATGAGGAATGTAGAGAGTACTAACACAATAAAATTGATGTGGAAGAAAAATAGCATTAGCTTTATTTGACAGAGTACTGTGGTGGAGCATTTTATTTCCTGAATGCTCACTAGTAGAACATATGACTAGAAAATGTAGCCGACTAGGATAACTAAAAATCCTCCTTGTTGTCAGTGTATGTGATTGATCTGACAACAAACTTGTTCTCTACATCTGATACCTGAACTTCAGTCCAGCGTATATCTGCTGAATGGCCTTGGCTAGCCTACTGCAAGAAGTTTATGATTCCAGCAGAATGAGAACTTCATTTAGGCAGAATTATTTTGTAAAAATATTTCTATTAAATTTTAAAAATGTATTTTCTATTAATTTATTTTTATTTATTTTTCTATTGATTTATTGTATATTCTAACTATTCTATGGATTTATGGGTTAATGTGACTGTATTTGCTTGGTAAAGGTCAAATAGACTAACTAACAGAGTAGGGGACATGTTGGCAATGTTGTTGTTGTCCGTGGCACAGTATAGGTGATGATGCTGATCTGTCTCTTAAGAGAAGTTGAATGGGGCTATAGGATACTGGTGTTCTTTAGTATGTTTGTTGTGATATAGTAAAAATGGGAATTTCCTTCCCTGCTGACAAAAACATCATGCTAACTGCTGATCTGCTTCATTTTGTATCATTTTGTCGAAGGGCTTTATTGGTGGAGGGGCTACTAACACAAATTTAAATGCAAGGTTATCCTGTATTTATACCTCTCTTTAATACTCTTTTTTTTTTCAGCAATAAAAATGTAAGTTTTTCTGTCTATCAAATTTCTTTCAGAACAATAGCAGTGCTTTACAGGTTGCAATTCAGAATGGACATCTATCGTTGGTTACATTTCTTATTGATAAGAATATTGACCTGGTTCCTAAACCCGAGGTGAGTGTTTATCAGAATGATTCTCCTGCTGCTGCTTAGCCTGTCCTGTCTTTCCTTGGGAATTCACACAGCTGAAGGAGATTGAGTAGTTCCTTGAATTTTTTCCTACACGCATTGTTACTTGGTTTCTAGATGTTGATTAGCAGCACACACAGACCAGTAGTGACAAGGTCCTGTTGCGGACCCTGTGAGTGTCTGGGCAGGCCCGTGCAGTGCAGAGTAGACATGGCCACGCTAAGCCGAGGGCCAGGCATTTGGAGAAGGGGAGCAAAGTACCCTGCTTGAACTCAGCAGTAGTAATGCTATGGGCAAAGAGTCAACAACCATAACTGATTTCCGATAAAGATAACTAAAGTGTAAATAAACTCTTCAGTGCTTTCACCCTCTGCGGGTAAATGCACCCTCAGTGCCTTCAAAATCTGCATGCCAACATTATCTGTGATTTAAAAAGAAAGAGATATTTATATTATCCAAATCCTTTCTCAGTTTAGATATTACAGATATTTGAGATTTTCTATGAAAAGGAAATGATTTTCCACTTGTACAGTACAGGATGAAAATAGAATCTGGACTTCATGACTTCTGCCATGATCACTGGCCTCTTGCAGAAAGCTGTGAAGGAATAACAATTTATGATGTGCTTGAAATTGTTTAAAGGTCAGGCAGTTGTTGTGCTGGTTGTTCTCAATAGCTTTCTGCAGTAGAAGCAGCTCAAAAAATTGTAACTTACATTTTGAAAATGTTTCCAGGACAATGTTGCATAACAGCTTGCTTTATTTTTCTGTAGCCCTGAAGAAATGTCTGTGTTTTATAAAGACACTGAATTGGTGCCTGGCACCCATGAATGGTACTGGTATGGAATTATTCTTTAGCTGTATTTCACAAGAAACTGATCAGTCACAGGTTCAACATACAAAGTGATCTTAGCAACCTAGTGTGGATTTTGACTGGCGTTGCATCTGTGCCCTGGTTATTTTAATAAATAATCACTCAAATAAAACTTCTGTCTTACTAGCTTTAATTTATCATATTTCATAAATATGACAGCAAGTCACTTTAGTATGAAGAGCGTTTCCAGCAGCAACAAGTGATAAGGTTTTGTTCCCGGAAAGTAGATTTCAACATCTGTTTACCAAAACCAGAATGATTCTGTTTCCAGGCTATTCAACAAAGGGCAAAGCCACTTTTCCGAGGGAGCAGGGACATCACTCTAATCTCTCTGTTGTCAGGATAGCAGCACATCCCTGGTAGGAACACTTGAGAGGAGCGCCTTGCTACGTTCCTGAGTGGTGGCACGCTGATGCACACCCCACGCACTCAGCATTTCCAGTCTTCTCAGCTGTATTTGTTTACCCGCTTCTGTGGGTGTTGCGGGAGCAGGATACCACCTCTGGTATAACTCCACACATCCAGGTGTGTTTTCTGCAGTCTTGAACCTCTGCTAGAGCATGTCACCTTTGCAAGGGATGGGCTTCAATAAGAACCTCTTTCTTGTTTGCATGAACTTGTAATAATATACCCAAGTATAACAATTTACTATTTTCTCTCCACAGCAGAAGAATTCTCCTCTCCATTTAGCAGTTATTGGTAATAATCTACCAATAGTAAAAAGCCTCTTGGATGCCAATCACGACATAAATTCCTTAAATCATGTAAGAAAAACTGGGAATTTACACAGCTTCACTGGTAAAGGGGAGATTTTGTGGGTTTTGCTTAAATTTTTTTTTTCCTTATGAGCTCAGGGTACAAAAAAATAGGAAGGAAGAGGCAGTTCTCTCCTAATCTTTTTGTGTGTGTACATATGTATTAGTCACTGGTACATGCTGTGCTAATATTGTTTGAGCAAGATAAGGATAGCACAGTGCTGTGTACTCAGAAAATTATCGGGTAACGTATTGTTCAGGTATTATGGTTCATGTGTAATAAATTACAGAAATGTCTCATTGGTATTGACTTCAGTGGGAAGCCCAGTGCAGAATGTAGTTTGGCTGGAAAGAAGTTAATTTTTCCTTAAAGCAACCCAGCGTGTGCAGTGTTTTAGATCTGTGACCAAAACAGTGCTGGTAAGACAACGCTGTTAAAGCTGTTGCTGAACAATGCTTGCACAGCATCAAGGCCCTCTCTGTTTCACACTCTGTGCCCCCAGGTGAATTGACTGGGGTGCTCAGGGAGCTGGGAGGGGACACAGCTGAGCAGAGCTGAGCAACACAGCAACACTGAATGACAAGGTCATAGGTCTCTGTGATGCAATCAGTGAGCATGCTCAGCTGTTAACTGAAGGAGTGGTGGTTTGAGCCCATCCATGGACAGCTACCCTGTCTTCCTCACCTTAACCAGGATTCTTTCACCCTGCTTGGTGTCAGTGGTCTTTGGAGGCCTGGTTAGTTGTTGGCCAGTTAGCTGTAGATCAGATAAGTTCACTGTAGATCATACCCATCACTGACGTGTGCTGTACTTACTTTGGTGCTGTCACGCTTGATCCCTTTTTTGCTGTACAAACCCTCCTATAATTGTTAATGACCATTTCTGCTTTTGCTGTGCTGTGTATCACTTTGTATTGCTTTGCCTGGTTGGTAAAGTGATGATAAAAACACTGGCTTGTGCCTGATCTGGTGTTTTTGGGCCCTACAATGCCACTCTCTGTGTACTCAGGTAACCATCTCATGGAGAAAATCAACAATTACATTTTTCCTTTCCCTCCTTGGAGAAGTGCTTTGTTGAGAGAGGAATGAATGGCATCTAGCCCTTCTACCCCAGGACAGGTCTCTCCCACCTTCTTGTAACACTACTCGGTTCCTTGAGTATCTTTGTGTAATCACACTGTTCATACTAGTGTGTGTTGTGAGCATGGTTTTGATTATTGTGAGTAGTAGTTAAAAACTAATTGGGAGTGCCACACTGGGATTTGCCCAGAGGCAGTCAATTCTCAGGTGGCATCATTTGTGGAAGGAATTGGACACATGCCTGGGGCTCTTACTGCCTCCAATGGTTTGGGATTTCATGCCTTAGCACAGATGTAGTCCCAAGTAATTCATACACCATCTGAAGGAGGAGAGCCTTGCCTGCCCTGACGAAACACAGGGATTTCCAATGCTGTGTTGGGTCTGGCCCTTGCCTACTGAGCTGCCATCCAGTGCCCTCAAAAGAGAACAAGGGTTTCCTGATCAAGGAGCACACAAAGGGACACTGAGAAGCTCTGAAGCCACCATATGGACACTGAAAAGGTCACTTAGGTGGAGGTGTCACACCTTTGCTTATCCAGAGACCCAGCCCTCAAATATAATAGTTGTGCCTGAACTCAATGAGAGATGATGGAAATAGATGTTTATTTGGTTAGAAAGAGAAACAGCAGCTCCTGCTGAGGGGCAAAAGGGGGAAGATTCAAAAGAGGCAGCCTGGACTGTAGCAGGACAGGAAAGGGCAAAGACAAGAATGACAACAAAGGCAAAACTACCTGGTGCCCGTCTCTGAATGACCTCTTACGTAGGCAGCAAGTATTCATCTGTCAGCAAGGTGAGCACACTGCTACGTGACTGCTCCAGTGTTGGGAAGGTAGGGAAGCCCAGCTGCTGGAATCCAGCTCTAGGGACTAAGGGATTGACAAAGGGATCATAACAGGGGCAGCCACTCCTAAGTCTCTGGAGGTGGCTCTTACTGAGCATGAATGCAAAGTGTCTCCTCGAAGAAGATACTGTAAATCAGCAAGGCAAGTAAACTACCACAAAAGGTATCCAGTATCTGAGGGAGTGCTGGTAGAGGTAGACTACAGTGACCTCGCCAACAACTAGGCCTCTAAAAATCTCAGTGACATCCAGTCCATGGTCCATACGGCAGAAGACTGTACAGAGCTCACATGCACTGGCCCCTGACCATGACAGACTCCAATGGTCCAACTGTGTACAGACTGGCCGGCCACCTGTGGCACTTCAAGGAGAATCTCCCTTCCCCCCCCACCATCAGCTGTAGAAAGACTGTCCCAGCAGGTCTGTCAAGTCCCATTCTGGGCACTGTGACTCCCTGCTGGGGAAATGCAGCCTGGTCTCCCTCATGACATGTAGAGGTGCTCCCCACGATAGCAACAAGGATGAGTCTTTGAGAAATCTGTGGTTCACCCCTTCCCATTGTTCATTTTATTGCTAAAGATTAATTTATACACATTTTTGTGGAAGACAGAGGCTGTCACTTGTGTTTGGAGTAAAGTATAATGACAAGACTTTCTGGTCACATAAAACAGAGAATTCTGTACATTTCTTCAACACATCTATTAGAAATATTTTGCTGTTTGTCTCTAGCTTGCTTGAAGTTGCCTACAGTAGGTACTTACATATTCCTAAATTTCTGCAGAAAAGAAAGTAGGGTGTTTGGATAAAAAATACTTTTTATTTATGGGAATAAAATAGTAAGGTAAATATATGAGATTGTGTGATCATAGTGTAAACTGTAAAATTGACTGATGTGACTTTTAATGTGGAACCCTGAGCCTGGTGTTTCCTAGTGTGCAAACCTTTAATTAAGATCTAAAGGCCAAAGAACTTCTCTAACCAGACCTACAGAATGTAAAGTTGCAATATCAAAGAACAGGCACAAAACATTCAACTTTGAAGGATAATGTATCACAAGAAACATACTAAGGAACATTCCCATATATGCAGGGCTGCCACAATTACTCCAGTATTTGCTGCTGCATTTCACTCACAGATGTCTGGATTTTCTTACTTTAATTTCTGTAGAAACAAAAATAAGTACATATTTGAGTATATGTAACTGTGTAGAGACTATACAGCCCTCTTTTCAGACCCAAAGCTTTATTTGAAGCTGAGTGCCATTTTAGCTGTATCTCTTGTTAATGGTTTGGCCTTGTTTAATGGTTTTGTGTTAGGTTTTTTTGTATGTGTGTTGTTTAAGGTTCACTGAACCCATTATAGAGCAGGTGGACTTCTGCCACGTATCATCATTTTGTGGCAGGGCTGACTAAAAAGGTCTGTTGTGGATGTGGCATAGTGTACTGTTGAAATTTATGGATGTCCAGTTGTCTTGGCATGAATTTCAGCAGGGAAAAGGTTACCTGAGAGCATAATATGGGTATGGGTTGCCAGTCACATGAAGCCCTCTGTCCAAAGCACCTGGCTTTAAGAGGGAAGAGAGAGAGAGAGTTTGTTCATTTACAGTACATTAAAGAGGCATAACAGCAACTCTTTCCTGAGCCAGCTGGAACTTCTGCCTGGTTTTCCTGCAGAGATCCCATATGCTGTCTTGTCTGCCTGAAACAAAACCTGCAGATCACTCAAAAGTGAAATGATTTCCCTCTGTTCAGTATTTTCTCACCAAGGTCACCTCTTGTTGTGAATCTATTTTAGATTCAGCCTGTGAGTTTGCTGCTTCTAGGACTAAGTTTGACTCAATGCATTTATTTGGTGACTTTAATTCCAGAGGCAGGAAACTCCTCTACATCTGGCAGCTGATCTTGGCAATGTGGAGTTGGTAGAAGTGCTGCTGAAGTCAGGCTCCAATCTCAAGACCATGGATAAGGTAAACTGCATTCCTCACACATGTAAGGATTACATGATTTTATTTTCTGTTTTATAATCTTCCTTACAGAGATGCATAAAGCACATGTTGCCAGTTGTGTTTGCTAAGTAAAGCTAAGTATAAAGGAAGTCTTCTTTTAATATTGCTATACCTGCAGCTTGCAGAGATTTGAAATGGTTTTGGTGAAGAACTGTAAACTCCCAAGCTCCGTGTTTTGAAGGATAAACACTGCTTCCAGGACCTTTAATGGAAAAAAAGATCTAGGCTTGCGGAGGGGAAAATGGCCTGTGGCTGCTTGTAACTGTGCACCTGCAGCCAGGCTCATTGCCAGGAGAGATGCAGCTTCACGAATTGCAGTGATGGAGAGTTTACCCTTTAGCATGCCAGGTCATCTGGGAATCATGGGGACATTCCAGATCCGTTCAGGTGGATCCTTAAACCCTGAGATGATGTTCTGCCTGGAAAGATAAGAGAAAAAAATGGCAATGGCTGGAAGAAGTACCAAAGCAAAGTTGCTGGGGAAGTGCTTTTGAAAGGACAGAATACCAAACCTAGTATTTACAAATTTTGCTAAATTACTGCAAGACTGAATGTCCCCTTTTACACTGTTACCACTTTTCTTGATTCTCTGTATGACTGAGTTGATGGATTTGATATTTATTATGAGCAAAATCTTGCCCTTTTGTAATTTTAAAAAGTAACTTTCCTGCACTAAACTTTCCTGATGAGAAGTGAAGCTTTATGGAATAGGATTGTCCTGTTTTGCCCTAGCCTGATATGAGGCCTGGGGCTCTGAGTGTGGGGTGCATGGCTGGTATGTTTTGGGAGGCTGAGGTAAGATGCTGCATTGTAGTTAAGCCTTTCCATTTAGAATCATGCCTACACTTGCCAAAGGGCTGCAGTTCTTGTAGGGGTCAACCCAGAATGAAATCTTGTTCAGTTTAAACAGCACCTTAGCCACTGGGAAATTTTTTCAACCTATTTGTATTCCAAGGGCAGACACAAAAAATTACTGCCTATGACCTTAAGCACCTGCGAGTCTTTGGGCAAGATAGTGCCCTGGTATTGCAGCAACACTGATAGAGCTCAGGACATTATGAGAAGTTGGCTCTGAGCCAGTACAAGTTCTGGTACAAGTCACCTTTCTGTATTGGTTTTATTTATTGGAGTAGCTTTTTCCTTGCCTATTTGCTGGATGACTCCTGAGACCATGCCACTGCTGGGAACATAAGCAAGTACAATGCCCTTTGAACTGAATTTGTGCTGAGATGTCAAAAATGTTACTGTCCTTGGTGCACTGTAGATAGGAAGAAGGGGAGCCTGCTTCAATTGCACAGTGTTTTCCTGGCCTTCATGCCCTGCCAGCAGGAGTACTCAGTCTCCAGAGAATGTCATGCATCTCCTGTCATGTCATGCTCCTGTCAGAGGTCAGGAAATGCACTCTTGGGAGCTCTTCCTTCATCCCATCTGCAGATAAAACTGTCTTTGGTTGTGAGTGATACTGCACAGAGAGCTCCCCATGTGGAAGACTGCTGTGCTACATGTGCAAGCAGGATGCCAGCAGTGTCTGCACTAGCATAGGGATACACAAACACCCCTTTTATCCACTGCCTCTCTCTCCCTCTGTGAAATGCAGAGCTTCTCTCCAGAGGGAAGCCCAAGGAGCTCTTGTGGTCTCTGGACTTTTCACATATAAAATATGCCTATGCCTAAAAGATTTAATGAAATGTAAGTTCCTGGGCTTCCAATGTGATGCTTTTCTAAAAATAGGTTAATTAGAATGATCTTGAGCAGAGCCAGGAGCTAGAACTCAAAATGTGTATATTAGGGAACTCTATACTATCTGGAGAGTTGAAATACCTTGTAATTTAATTAATGAACCTTCTAATTAAGGGATTGGCTTCTTTTAGATCTAATTTTCTAGAATGCCTAGCCTCTGTTATGTGGAGAACACCCTGAATATTTAAATCCAAGGCAGTTGCACTCAGTGCAAATCTGCTGAAAATAGACAATTGCAGAGAAAACCCTTTAGAGCCACCGTGATGCCTGTACATCCAAGTGCTGATAGGAGAGATGGGTTCAGGTAGACTGAGCAAGACTCTGCAGCTGGAATTACAGCAATGGCTTTTAATAACTGTGACTCCCTCTACACCCATGAAGCATCATCCTATAGTTGTGCTCCTTTCAGTCATTCTCTTTTCATTTTGTGAGCCACCTTCTCTCACCATCTAAAACAAGCTACAGCTTTGCCCTTTAAGCTGGAGATTTCCAGCTTTGCCAGCCTATCCATCTGAAATGCCAGTTTACCCGTAGCATGGGAATGGACTGTATTTGTGGTAGTTTTCAGCCTGTGGTGCCTGGGCTTGCATGAACTTGGACGCAGTGACTGGAGCATGCAAGCTGGTATGAAGTATATAGCAGTCTGAGTGAAGGTTTCTGAAAGCAGCTGTACCTCACCAGAAATTCTTTACTGGGGATTTCAGTGTGGGAAAAAATTGACCACCTCTGGGCTGAAGGGATACAGCGTATACTGTAGAACTTTGATTGTAGCTACCCAAAAGCCATAANGAAAAAAAAAAAAAAAAGATGGGGCTCTGTAAAGGGTTCCTCTATTTCTTCTATGACCCACACTTACCCAAGGTAATGTTCTGATTTACTGTCTCTGCTTTCAGCATGGAAAAACTGCACTGGCCACAGCATCAAGGAGCCATCATGCCCTCATTGTAGATACGATCATTAAAGCAGAAAGGTATTATGCCATTAAACAGGTAAGAGGCATCTTCCATTAAACACAAGATACCTAAGGGAAAAGCCAGTTCTGATTTTGAAGTGCCTTTTGGCTGAGGTGGTTCCTTTTGGCAATCTGCAATACTGGCCCTGATGAACTAAAGTTAAGAATAGGAATGGGAAGGTCTCTAGCCCATCCAGCTTTTATTCCTGACTGGCTGTAAAACTGTTAGCAGATCTTACCATTTTCCTGCCTTGTGCTCTACACATAAAAGGATGGGGAGACATTCTAGGCCAAATCCAAACTGTGCCATCAGCATCATGGCTGGGATAACATGGATCCTTTGGTAGAGTAAAATCTGTGGTTGAAAAATAGCAGAGTGAAGATGTCTGTAACTCCTTTGCTAGCAAAAGCTCAGCTACTTCAGCAGGAGCTCCCTCTTCTGTTCCTTGTGTGTTAATTGTAAAATTAAATCAATGAAATGGAAAAGAACTTTGCAACAAGTGTGAAGGACATGGCTTAGATTGTCTGAATTTCTCACCTTCTTTCCCTAGTTGTTACTTAAACGTACACTGCACAGTGATGGGCTTCTCTAAAGGGCTACAAGTAAGTGCCATATCAACTTGTGACTTTGTTCTCACTCCTGCTTCCTGCTGAGTTAGCCAAGTGTATAAGCATACTGATCCTGTCCTAGAGCAGGTACAGGAATTAGCCAGTTTTATCACCCCACTCCTGCTCTGAGTGGCCAAATCCATGACACTTAATGTTACAGGGCTGGTAGATCACAGATCTAGATTAATTATTGCAAAAAATGCCTCCATGAACACCCTGTATTGTACATTTGATTTGCACCAGTTCAGCTGGAGTTGTCAGGTGCATTATTGTTTCTTTTGGCTTAAAGAAGAATTAGAAGTAGTCTGTTGCCACAGAAGACATGGCAAGTCTGACAGCAGTAAGCCCATAATGTTCTCAACCTCTTGGCATTGTTCACTGCATTTCCTGAAGAGAAGAAAAGGTGTTAAGCAGATGCTTTTCTGCAAAAGCACCAGAGATGTTGGGAAATACAAACATAAGTGTTTGTATGCTGTTGCCTGAAGCTGAGAGTGCAGCCTTTGGAACAGCTTAAATCTTATGGCTATGGAATATAATGCTGTTCAGGTGGTGTTACCATACAGGCAACTACAGCATTTTGAACTATTATTTTAAGGACTGTCTTTTTGTTACATTCAGCTGACTTATCATTTGTGACAAAGCATTGGTTACAAAAGGAAATGTCATGTAGCTGAGAGGAAGGGCACATGATACTAAACTGTGAGTGTCATCTCTCTGTTTGCCCTTTTTTCTATTTATCACTTCTACCCAACATTTCCCTATGATTGTCCAGGCTGGGTTTAACTGGATTTGAGAGCAGCTGTTACTATCCCACCTTGCCATTGCCTCAAAACACAATTAGCAGCAAAGAGAAGCTGTGCTGCTGCAAAGTGGGTTTTTCTGCAGCTTTTTTTAAAATAAGCATCACAAGAAAAGGATCTAATCAGAGAGACCCTGAAGCTGTCCTGTAGAATGTCCTAAGCTTTACCTTGCATGTGTCAGGAAGTATGAAATAAAGTCTGCATCAGATGAATGGAATGAAACATACATGACAATGCTTAGTTACTGAACTGTGACTTTTTTTCTCTGTAAGTCTCTCATAAGGTTAGGAAATAACCCTGCTGTATTTTTCTGAACTTAATTTGGAATGAAGCACTTTACGCTTAGCATTTTTAAAATGTAGCATACTGCCTTTTCCTTTTTCGCTTAGTATCTGAATTGTAATCCTCTATCAAATTCCTAAAGAAATTTTTTCCCTTTGAAGATTGACTTGAAACAGGACTAGTACATAAACGTAATGAAATACAGAAATAGCTGGAGCTTACCTAACTAGGAACATTCCCTGGGCACTGCTTAGCTAGGGAGGAAATCACTGATTGACATGGTTTTTGCTAAGGTGCCCAAACAAGAGGTAAGCCCATCACTCCTGTTTCAGGTGAGCCATGCATACAGTAGCAACATCACTTTTAATTTGGAGGGTAAAATCCATGTGGTTTTGCTTTCTATCTGATTTTACTTATGCAGGAATGAAACTAGATCCATGTTCAACACACATGTGCATATCAGTGTTTAGACACTGCTGAATGGGGGTCCCCATGATAAACCTAATGGCTGATGCTGCCAGCAAAGGATCTGGAAGTCCTCCCTTCAGCCAAGTGAAGCTGACAGGGCAGAGGCAGGAACAGCTTGAGCAGGCGCTGTGCCCATGGTGCCTACCCTCTCCCCACGGAGAGATTAGAGCTTTGAGAAGCAAGAGAAAAGGGTAAGAACTGTGCCTGAAACCCAGCTGTGTTCTAAACTGACATATAGACAGTGCCAAGCAGCACAGCAGTGCTGGCACAATAGTTGCTGTTCCTTTGCTTTTGTGTATCAAGTACCAGAGAAAGTGGCTTATTTTGCAATTAACCTAGTAATACACAGCAACAGACACAGGAACTCTTTGTTTCAGTTCTGCTCCTGTGAGCCATACCCAGTTCCTTTACAGGCACTGAGAAAATCATCTGTCAGCAGCTACATCTGTACAGGACACTGCACACTGAGCAAAGGTTCCCAGCTCTGTTACGAAATTTATCATCTGCTTTCTATTTCAGACACATCTAGCTCCTAGTGGTAATGGGTCAGACTTCAGTGTGTCCTTCAAACAATATCATAGTACACAGACCAAGCAAATCCGTTCCTCCCTTTGGAATCTAGCATACAACCAGTTAAAACCCCGTGAATGGAAAAAACTGGCTGTGTTCTGGAAGTTCACAGATGAACAAATTAAAGCTATTGAAGAACAGAGGACAGGTAACAATATCTGAATGGCCAGATATAATATATAGGATAAAAAACCCCACAAGGCAGTGTTGCATTTTAAACTATGTGAGTATCACATAGTGAAGGGGTACAAGTCGTGTCGCTGGTTCCTGGGAAGCAGTGCTGTAGCAGTACAGGACACTTCTCTCCCTCTTGGCCTGAAGGAACCTTCCTCTTTGGAGGTCAAAACTAGAAGCCATGAGCATCATAGAGGTCTTGAGGGTCATGCTGCAAGTGAGGACCTGGGGAACCTCATGACACAGAAAGATTTTGCTCGTGCTCTGTCTGCACAGCTGCCACGAAACAGGAGTTTCTGGTTTCAGGCCTCTCAAATGCTGGGAAAACAATACTTCTACAGCACATATTGTACTTGTTACTACTACTCCAGGGTATATTTCCACAGCTTGGGGAAAAATGAAAGGAAAAATTAATTTTAAGATGTATTAGGTGTTTTCTCTCTCTTAACAGTAGTGTTAGGATAAAATGAGAATTTCTTTGTAAACTTTTGTAAGCTTCAGTCTTCATTCTTCTGCTAGATGAGAAAGGTAATAAGAGTAAATGAGTAAGTTCAAAATCTCTTCAAGTCTTAAAGTGCAAAAGCACAAAATACACTGTTTCCAGCATATTGAACAAATACTTTGTGTATTGCATAGGGAAAAAAAGTTACAAGGAACATGGAAACAGAATGTTGCTCATCTGGTTACATGGTACGTTGCTGGTTCATCAGAATCCTGTAAAACATCTATATGAAGATCTGGTGGAAGCAGGACTTCAGCCTTTAGCTGGTAAGTTGGTACAGAGCACATTACAGTGTCCTCTGCAAGACTGCAGTGCCGTGCCGAGGTCCCTGCTGGCGCTGGGAAGCTGTGGCCAGGGCCGGGCTGGAGGACACTTTCTTCTTTTCTGGGACTGCCCTTCCTGGGTGTGAGGCTGCTTGAGAAAAAGCACTTATGTCAGACTTGAGGTTTCTAAAGGAAGACTAAGGTGCAAACTTTGCTCCCCTCTTCTGTCCTGCACACATGGTTAAATTGTGACTGGCCAACCTTCAGTTAGATTAGTCTGACCTTGTGCAAAGCAGAGCACACCAAGCAAGCGTTTTCTCTTACTTTACAGAGAAGATCAGAGCTTCAGTTAGCATTGGCATGGACTCCAGGAAATGTGTCATTTCATGAGTTCATCAATAAAACATGGCATATATGATGGAATTACATGTCAGATGGACAGCGGCTTTCAAATATCTTTTTGGGAAACAAAAAACCTATTTTGAAGTTTTACAGCTTTTTCCACCCTAGAAGAACTTGCACTCCTGAAATGGTTACTTCTTTCTCAAATGCTTGCTATATAGCAATTTTAAAAATTTAAGAGTGAATGGCTGACTGGTAGTTTATAACTGCTAAGCAAGACTCACCACTTAAAATTTCTACACCTCACCTAACACTGATAAAGTAATTCTGTATTGGAACTGCAAATTAAGCTACTTTGTGTTTGATGTGAAATGTAAATAAGATGTTTTCAACATGAAAAAAATTAAATTTAATAAGTGAAAATTATGTGTGTAAATCAGTTAACACTTCCAGAAATAAGCTGGCATCTGGCCTCATTTGGGATTCAGGTTTTTATAAATTCTTGCTAAGATTATGACAAATCTTTCTACTGCAGCATTTGATTTATGTAGTGAAGATACACAAAAATGTCATGTGTAAAAACCATGTGTGGCTGGCTGCAGAATTTTCTATCATGGCATAGCGCTGTATACATACTCCCAAAAGAGCATTTGATGTTTAATATTTAACATCTAGGACGTATTTACCTATTTCTTGCTCACATCTTGAATTAATACCTGGTAGTGTCCTGCTGAATATGTTTAAAGCTTTTATTATTACTGAATATATTTAATATCTGAAAAAATATGTAAATTTCTGTCTTTGTGATCTTCTATATAACATAGCAATACTTTTATCGTGTAATGGAAGAACTGAATTGCCTATTTTGCACGCATATAGCTAGCATTATTGTGCACTGAATCCTACTGTTTGTACCAAAAAGATGATCTGTATCTTGGTCTGAAGTCTTATTCCAAACTGCCCTCTTGTGTTCAACCTTCTTTGACTTGGCTGCAGAGCATCCCAGGAATATGAACAACAGACTAGTAAATCCTAAGGTTTTGGAATTAGGGATCTAAAGTACAAATGCTTGGAACCCTACAGTATTCATCAAGTTCTGCAACACTAGCTTGGAAAATGAAAATGTTTAAAAATTTGATGGACGGGGTACCTCACCTGGCTCAAGCTGGACCCTGGGTGTGGAGGATACCACCCTGCTGTTTTCCATTTAAATACACTGTTGTAGCATATAATTAAGGTGCATGTCAACTACACTTACTTGCATAAGCAACTAAAAGTATTTGTAACTAAAATAAATTTCATTTTCTTGTGAACAAAGATGTTAGTATCATGGGGATTAAACAAAGAGATTCAGACAAAAATCACATTGTATCCTTTATTTAAAAGTGTGCAAAAGATTCCTTAAATAAAAAGTGTTTGTCTTAATAATAAAAGTTTGGAGGTAGAACAACAGTTCAATTTCTTTTTTCCCCTCCAGATATTTATTATAAAAGCACTTTTACTTAAAAAAACCTTTGTTTTAGAAAAGGGTAAAAACATGATATGTACTTTAGGCCTTACTGCATCAAATCCGAAAAGACTGGGAAGAGGTACCTCGATTAAAAACCCCTACCAGTGAGAAAGATAGTCAGTCAACAACTTTTATTGACTGAACACTGGTATGGGTTTGGCCCTGAAGCACTCGCCCAGCTTGTCCTGCAGGTCTTGCAGTAGTAGAGCCGGAAGAATGAAGCACAGTTCGAGGATATTTAGCAGCAGTGGCTTGTGATATGGTTTGCTGAAAAGTAATCAGACACATCAAAACACTTAATGGCACAAAAAATTCACATTAAAATAGCTCTAGGTGAGCTGTAGTTTAAAAAGAAAGATCTGCAATCCAGCAAACTGAAATACACTTATCGAGAAGATAAAAATAAATGGTCATTTACCAGAAAGGGTAAGTTTTTTCCTTTCTTATCTGTAATACACTTTTTAGAATATAAGGTGCTAAACTTCCAGTTAGCTATCTTGCGCTTTTATCACTTCAATCTTATTTCAAGGTTGGTCTGTTTCAGTTTTTTATCATACTGTTCACAATTTTCCCCCGTAGTGCTAATTTAACCACGCCAACTTTCCTTTTGAAGTATTGGCTATGAGGCAGTCTCTCAAAGGTCTTTGAAAAGAAAAGGTTTGCAATTTTATTAAGAACTAATTTTCTCCCCATAAAACTAGCCACCTTAGTGTAATAAACAGTAGTCATTCTACTTTTAATCAAAGTAAACTCTCTCCCCTTTCAAATGACCCCAAGAGAAATACTTGATTTAGGTTTTTATTTGCAGAAAGGGTATACAGAATATATCTCTAGGGCTGTCACATTTACTACATTTTTAGAAGTCAGTTTTTGTTACAGTAGTTCAGGTGCTTTCCTTGTCACACTAGTCACAAAATCTGAATACAGAAATTGTTCTTAATGAAATAACTACCACACTGAATCTCTAACCTCCTAAGAACATACAATTTAAATATTAATTTCTGCTTAGGAGCCCAAATTCCTGAAAGCTATGTGCAGCATGCCACATAGCTGTGAGCCATGGCAGGAAATGGGGGCCTTTTCTGCTTTTGGTACTGCTGCACTGGTGAGGGGACTGGGGGTGCTTGGGAAGCTGGGAGGAGACACAGCCAGGACAGGTGACTCCAACTGACCAAAGGGATATTCCAGACCATGTGGCACCATGCTCAGTGTATAAAGTGGGAGAAAGACGCAGAAAAAGCAGGAACATTTGTGGTGATGTCATTTGTCTTCCCAAGTAACCATTTTGCATGATGGGGCCCCATTCTCCTGGAGATGGCTGAACACCTGCCTGCCCATGGGAAGCAGTGAATTAATTCCTTGTTTTGCTTTGCTTGTGTGCACAGCCTTTGATTTCCCCATTAAACTGTCTTTTTCTCAGCCCATGAGTTCTCCAGCTTTCACTCTTCTGATTCTCTCCCTGATCTCTCTGGTGGGGGAGTGAGTGAGTGGCTGCGTGGAGCTTGGCTGCTGGCTGGGGTTAAACCACAACATCTCCTCACCAGTGCCTTCTCCACAAAGACAGTAAGTACTGTTTGCTATTTTCAACAGGCCCTAAGTCTGAGCTTTGTCTAATACCTCTTCACAAGGTAATTTTTCTTCAAACTATTACCAGATGTGTTCTAATAAAAATACTTTGAGAAGCACAATCTGATTTACCTGAGTGACTGGATGATGTTTCTCAACAATGACTGAACTCATGGGTGGAGCAACTCCCATCACTGCTAAACTTCCAGAAGCTCTGGATTTTTGTCCCATATCAGCTCGGCCTGTGATTCGAGCAGTGATTGTTCTTCCTGCTTTCTGTTGTGCAGATGTTATTACCTTTGCCATGGGCTATAAATAAATGAAATATTAATTGGTAAAAAATTCTAAACATAATATTTACAATGCTCTAAATGTTTCTGCTTAGTTTTATCTGCCACATGCCTAAACAGAACATGTGATGTTGCAGGTAATCCAGTTACATTACACAGGACTGAATTTGCTCCACCTGGCTGCAACCAGGATTACTCCATTTTTGCCACTTGTAACTATGAGGTAGCATTTCAAGCAAATGACTTCTGTCCGAAGGAAAGTAAGACTAATCTGACAAAAATCAAGCGGAATGGATAGTTTCACTTTGCTTGCTGACTGCATGCTTGAGTGACAGCTGAAGGTACTTCCGTCACTGTGGAAATCCTTTCTGGGAATGACAGAGCAGATAATAAAAAAGCTCCCATGCATACAATAATGCATCTTTCTCTGACAGCTGATAGCAGACTGTGCCAAATGTGGAAAATAAAGGAGGACAGTTTAGCACTAAGCACAGAAAAGGGAACGAGAGAGAAATTTCAAACAGCAGGATATTGAGACAAAGCACTTTCCATAACAAAAGGTTATCAAGTCAAACACCGATTGTTCCTGCTGCACTATACCTAAGTGTACATGCATTCTTCCATTCTTCATTTTGCCACACTGCCCTGCCTACAAAAAGAATTTAAAACTGCTCATAGCATAAAAGAGTTTATATAACATAAATGAGCATTTGCAAGCTAGTGTCTTCATACTGCTATGTAAACTCTATGGCAGTGTCCTCAACTACATACCTGTGTTCTCTGAGAAACGCACAAATAACCGTACCCAAACTAATATTTGTTATGATTATGCCTTAAAAGAAGAAAAAAAGTTAATTTTAGCACGTTACCAGTTTTTGAGTTGATGTGACACCAGATCCTGATGCTGTGCTAGTGACAATTACTGGAGAATCAGAATCTAGCCTGGTCTCAGGAGTGCTTGCATGACCCAGGTGGCTAGAAAACTGTGAAATTAAACCAGAGTTCACAAAGAGTGAGGATTACTTTCTAGAAAATACAGTTTTATTGCGTAGATGGCCAGTTTTTTTACTATCCCAATTACCCTTTTAATTCTAATGTCTTTGTAGATATCTTATCTCTAGTGTTACTGTTTATTGTCTAATTTAAAATTACTTGTCTAAAAATTGTAGAAATGGTGTGAATAGCATTTGTCACTATTAGAATGAAAAATCAGGAGAGAGGCATGCACATCATCTCTGTTCTAACCTACTCTCTCGCGTGATACTGTTTTACAGTGGCAATGTTTTCAGGATGACTCCAGGGCACGTCCAAAACAACCGCGCTCCTAGATGATGATCTGGCTAAGCTGAGACAATAAGCTGAGTTCCCTCAATGTCTGTATATGTTAGCCCCCTAAAAAAGAAGTTATAAGTCAAACCAGCTTTTCATCTTTTCAGAGTATATTAAATTCAGGTTTTTAAAAAAAACCCTCTTAACAGCTTTTTTTCAGAGAGAGCCTTATACCGCAAATTATGCTTATTGTAGTGACCTTGTCTTCATTAGTTTAATGCATTTTCACTAAAATATAAGAGCTTAATGAAAGTACACCACGACACAGCAGCTGTGCGCCAGTCACTTCATTTTCACAGTGCAGTCTGAACACACCTGCAAGTTTTTTTAGACTTGGACTCTCTTCAAAAAAGCCCCAACCAAGGAATTTCTTTTTTGTCACTAGAAAACACAATTCTGTTCCATCTACATGCTTACCATGTTTTCCCTCTGAAGAGCAGCTGCTGGTGGAGGTGGTGGTGAGGGTGGATTATATTGTGAAGGAGGTGGCCTTCCTGCACCAGTGGTAGCATTATCATTTCTCCTGCTTCCTATATCTATTATTAGAAACACAAAGTAATGGGATAAGCACATAATCTAGCCAGCCCTAAGGGGTGGGGAGATGGGGGAAGATAAGTTACAACAAAAATTTTAGTATTTCTTTGAGATTTCTGTATAATCTAATAAAAAAGAGCAGGCTGTTCTTTATAGAGGTAGGTAGGTAGATGGATATAAAAACATTCCTGTATTTTACCCCTCTTTTGAGATGCTTGTAAATGTTTTTCAAGGGGCTTGTTTCTCTGTTATGCCTCAACATCCCCGTGGCACATGTCACCTACTCGTAGTGCAAAGAACTGAGGTTCTTCCTACTGTTTGCCGAAACTAAAACCAGTGTGCAAGAGGTGCTCTTTTCCTAAGAGCCAAAATCCAGTTTAGGCAGGAAAACACAAAGGTCATACTGGACATCTGTGAGGGCACAAGATCCTTAAAGGGGCTTACCGGCAGTAAAACAAAATGTTACACAGTAGCAGCAGCATCTCATCTCCACATATAATTGCTGGACAGTGGCCTCATCCTGGCTGTAGGGCTGGGACAATCTACAGGCACCCTATAGCTCTCATCTCCCCCCACCAGCATAGGCTGGATAAGCTTAAACTTGAACAAAATCCATCTGGGATACTTTTATCTCACAATTGGCAGACATTGGGGATGCCAGATCTGCAGACATAAGCCCAGCCTCTTTTCCAAACAGTTCCAGCTTTTTCCTTTTAGAATACAGGCTTTCTTAAAGGAAGGAGAGAGAGGTATTCTTATTTACGCTCCTATTTCTGAAGCAGCTGACGCTAGCAGGAGTTCCAGGACTGAGAAATTTGCTCATTCCAGGGCCTAGAGTGACACCATGTGGTAGTTGTGGGGTTTTTTTTTTTTTAATTCTTGTCTGAAATAAGCAGGAAAAGTAAAAGGAAGGTGCTTCAAATCTGTGCAATACTTGTAGATGTCAAGAGTAAAAGAATGCCAGAATATGCGTTTTGTACATATCTATGTATGTACACACACAGTAAGCTTAAGCACAGTCAGGACCAATGCACAGTTGTACACTGGTCAGATCTGATCTATGTTACTGAAGAAAAACAGTGTTAGGATCTTTATAAGTAAAAAGTTATGAATTCTTGTGGCTTCAGTGTTCCCTTAAATACATAAAGAGGCTAAAATAATCTTAATATACTACTAATTTTAAAAATTCAGCAAATTAGGCAAATAACTTTTATACCGTCAACACTGCCGCTAAATATTATGAAGCCATTAAGGGTCGTGATACACGCACACTATTAATAAATAAATTATAATTATATATGATATGTATGTTATCTGTATATTGTGTGTATATTAAATGTATATTAAAATAAGCTAATAATAAATTTGTAAAGGGGTGAAATTCTGCTTTTATACCTAGTGACAGTAGGTGGCACTGCAGTGTTCATATAAATCTATAATTGCTGAGTGATTCTGGCACACGGAAGTTTTGATGTCCACAGATTAAAAGACTAGAAACAAATCACAATCATCTTCTCTGATGTTTGCAGTCCTCCAATGTCCTGATCACTGTTCTACCTGATTACGAATGCAGATCAACAGTTGTTCAACCATATTAAATAATTATGCAACTAACTTCATTAAAACCACTATCCAGCTGTAATAAGAAAAAGATAGTATGCCTGGGGCAGGGAAGAAGGTGGTACAAGAGATAGTGGAAGATGATGACCTGCTTGGGAATGAGGACAACAGAGTCTGTGAGATGTTATGAAGCCTGATGAAAAAGCGTAATAGTGGACACACAAAAAAATGAGTTATAGGTACCCTAACATCCAGTACAGCAAAATCTTTAAGTGTTGTGCTGGTGTAGAGTATCAGTTCCAGCTTCTTTGTAAAAATCAAGCAAAATCTTTGGTCCATGAAACTCAGGGGTTCGTCACAACTATTCTAGAGCTCAGTTTTCTTCATTTCCTTACTACTTACTCTCATTTTTATAGGTCTACAGAAACAATGCTTTCACACCAGTCAGTTACCCTTCATTATCAAAGAGACCAGACCTGTTGTCTGTTGCATGTTTTTTGAAAACAATAAACAAACAAATAAGAGATAATGCTTCAAGATAGAATAGTTCTTAATCAGTAACACAGTGAAAAATAAAGTACTTGGGAATGCCCTGTAATTTTATTCCCAAACTCAGTATCTTCAAGAAATCATTCATTCTTAACCTTCTACAAATACTGATCCTATGTTTTTACTAGCACACAGCTACTACGCTTACCTAATGTCATATTAATTCCCTAAGCAACTGCAAAAATACCACTTACATTTAACAGGCTTAGATAGCTGCTCAGGTAAGTATCCTCTTACATCTTCTTCAGGTTTGTATCTCCTCTTCCTATCTACCTTTCTTGGTGAAGAATTTCTCTAAAGCAGTTCAGAAACTTCTGTGTAAGACTGTTAAATTTAGCAACTGAAGTTACTTGTCTAAGGCTATTAACCACTACTGCCAGTAGTGGTTAATAGCCTTAGACAGCTATACATGTGGCTCAACAGCTGGTTGTTGAGCCACATGTATAGCTCTGGCACTCCTGCTGGCACAGCTATTTTCTCTTTAACGTAGGTTGCTGCACCAGCACGATTATGTTCCCACTGCTACAGACTGACTCACTCTGAGGGGGTGATTTCATTGCATCAGTAAGCATGTGCAGCTCTTCCCTGTGTAGCTGCACAGGCTTTACGGGTATGCTGCTGATAAAAATAGACTGCTGTTTCCTGTTCTGGCACGGAGTTACAACTAAATACAGAACCAGAGAGATCTGCTTGCCCTTTTTACATTCAAAAGCAAGATTAAGAAAGGAGAGCTGTCTGGGAAAAGCTGATTCATTACACACTGAGATTCCAGAGCATAAAGGAATTTTCAGGATTTCGTCTTCACTGCTCCATAACCTGATGTTTTAAGAAGCTTGCCACCTTTGACTTCTTGTTCTGCCTTTCAGCTGCAGGTTATCACTCTCCCAGCAAAGTGAGATGAAGAGAACAAGCTCCTCCTTTCAGCTACAGCAGTACAAAGTTCAGCATCAGAGTATTTCTCAACGTATTCAACAGGACATTTTAAAGCAATAGAAGTTTAACAAACTCTATTGCCACAAAATCTCAAATGAAAAAAAAATTGAAAAGGAACTCCATTAAAACAAACAAACAAAAAATCTCAAAAAAATCCGACAAAAATGCACACACACTACCAGATTAAAGCTGCTGTTCATACTAACCAAGATCTGGCCTACTCTCCTTGCCTTGAAACATGGTCATTGCTTCCAGATTCAAAGCACATACACCACGCATAAAGGCTTTCTTCATGGTGTCTTCATACTGATCTCTTTCACTATGCAGTCGCAGAATCTCAGCTTTTGTCTGTTCCAAAGTAGCAGTTAACTATGAAACAGAATGAGGAAACAGTTCTTTCTTACTTCTGAATGCAAACTACAAACATATTCATCAATGAACTTTAAAAATCATTTACTATATTTACAAAGATAGAGATTTTCACTGAAAAATCTCTGCTTCACCAGAGATGAGCAGCTCATTGTAGTTTCTTTGTAATACAGCACAATATTAATACTAGAGCATATCAAGAATGTATTCAAAAGGACGGACAGACCCTACCTAAGCAGAAATATATCTTGCAATCTTGTCTTTTAGAAGTTGGCATCTGGCACAACCCAGACCTCTGCAGAAACATGGGTTCATTCAACAGAACAGCAAGTGTTCTCAGACAATTATTTAAGTATAGAGTAAATTATCATCACTAATCTCTCTTCTCTAGATACTGTAAAAAACTAAAAATGCTGAGAAAAGAACAGAGCAAGTTGCTACTTATGTTTTTTGTGCTGTTAAAACACATTTGGTAAGCCTGTTCTTAAATTTCTAGGTTTAATTTCTTGCTGAAACACAAAGCTCTTAAAAGCTGTATTTTAAAACTGATTACTTAGCATGCACCAATGCACAATTGGTTGACAATTTCACCTTAAGCTCTGGAAATTCTTTAACAAGCTTAATTGGCAAGCTAAAGAAAAATCAAACTTAATTTCAGACTTTAACAGAGTAGCCACTAAAGAAAAAAATTACTGTACTCATCATGATCATTCATAATAATAATGGTCTTCTATTTCCATTGTCTTCTTCATTAAGACCTCAGAATGCATAGCCCATATTAACAGGATGCTCTTAGAAAACAAATGGCATTCCCATTGGTAGGCAAACAGAGATTTGCCTTGTTTCAGGAAAGTTCAATTTATTTCGTGTGTGCATGCAGATCGGCAACATTTTATATCAGATGCAGGGAAAAAAAGTCATGTCTGAAAATATAACAGATCTTAGATCCCTTCAGATCTTCTTGCATACTTGGGAGCACTGTTCTGCTGGAAAATACTCATGTTTGTTAGGTTTGCTGAGAAAGAGATACTTTGGAGGGACAAGGATTGGGAGTGAAGGCACAAAAGAAGTAAAAAAAAATTTGATTTTACCTCTGCAATTTTGGCTTCGTAATCATTGGTGAGCTGAACACAGACATCTTCTGCCCTTAACTGACAGGCTCTTGCTACTTTGTCTTTCCATCTTTCTTCACTAACAGAGCGCCATGCTGCCCACACTTTCTTCATCAAAGCTGTCCGGAAATGTGTGTCTGCTATTCTATTTGCATATTCCTTAGGAAGTAAATACAACCACATCACATGAAAGTTCAGGGTTGATAAAAAGTTCGGTACTCCAGTGTGGATGATTGTTTTACAGCTTATTACACAGACCACAGTAGGAACCCCTTAACTGAGTCACAGGTCCTGCAGTGAAGGGTTACACAAGCAGCATCAGCAGCTCAGTGTTGCTTCTGCACACGTGCCAAGGCACATTACTGTCCCCACCAGGAGAAACCGTATTTGTGAACTCCTAGGCTACACACAACAGTGGTTGTACTCTTAGTTTGATGATAATCAAGCAACAACCTCACATATATGGTGTAAAGAGGCATGTGTGAAGCCATTTGGTGGATATGTGGCACATTTGGATTCACTGCAGGAATCATATAAAACCTGCAGTCACAAAGATTGCAGATACTTAGCATAAAACACTTCTCTTTTGAATAAATTTAGACTTCAGGATTGTTTAAAAGCTACTTTAAAACAACTCTACTATTCTAGTCTATTTCAAAATAGTCAGCAGACAACGATTTTTTTCCTATTCCAGAGTATTCTGACAGCAATGTTCTTTTTAGAACTGATCTTTTCAAACTATTATTTGACACTGTCAAACACATCAAAATAGAAACACCGTAATGTCTTCAAACTGCAACAGGAACTGCAGCAGCTCTGACTCTTTTGAGTTCAGGGGTTTCATTTTCATTGCATTTTTATTTTGTGCACATACCTCTTGTTTGGCTTTAACATGCTGAATCCGCCACAGTGTAAACTTTCTCATCAACTCTACTCTTTCTTTTTGCTTTTCTAACGCTTGGGTCAAGTTCGTAATTACCTGTAAAAATATTTATTCACGCTATTTCAGTAGCTATGATCACTATAAGGTCAAATAGAATGTACTTTGTCTCAGTTATTTTTCACTTAAAGCACTTGCTTTTAACAGACACTTTCTACTGAAACTTCCCCTTACTCTCATCAAGTCAGAAACAATAATCAAAGTTCAAATCAGAAGTAAAATTCCTGTGGCTTCAACACAGATTGTAGTACTTCCATTGTGTAGTTTTAGGAGAAATTAAACTGAATTGTAATTTCCTCCTACATTTGCTGGTTTCTGAGCTACTTTCTCATAATTAAATGTTACTGTAGCATAACATCAGAAGAATCTCATATTGCAAAGAGAATTTTGATAAATCAGAAACACATCAGATGTTTGTTTCACTTGTCTGAACAGAATAAACAAGCTAAGTCATCGCTATGAACCTGAAAAATCTTATTAAGAATTGTTACTCTCTTTAGAAGTGCTCATGAAAGATATCATATAGGCTTACAGCAGTTAAAACATTTGAGAGGCAAGATGTCCTACTGGACAGAGACTGGAACTGGGGACTTTTACCAGCAATCTCTAAGTTTAATGAGTACATGTAAACAGCTGAGGTTCCCCAATTAAAAATTAAGCCAAGTATGATGCAAATTTGGTACACCAAATCTGAATATTTCTCTATATTTCTGCCTAACTTCTTAAGCTAGATTCTGCCATCAGCCACATATGAGCAACTCCAATGGTCAACAGTAACCTACCTGGGGACTTTGGGGAATAATGCAAAGTTATTTCAACTACCGCATAAATATTGCCGAGAACAACATTTTACAATAATACATGCTAGCATATGTTAACATTATACTGCATTTGTTACAAGTAATAATCAATGAAATGAATGATACCTAAAATTAAAATAGAAAGCAAATCAAATTGATATATTAATTACTTCTGTTGAAAAAAGTGTCATATACTAGCACAAGAATCAATTTTTGACGCTGCATACATGCTGCTACCCCCTAGAAGTCTTAGCTTAAGTCTATTTTTGTTAATTAGCATAGTTTTGCAAATAAAAAGCATTTGAGATTTACAACGTGAAATAAGAATCTATAATACTTGTAGTATTTGTGAGGCTGATGGAGCTTGGGTTATGTCCATATCAGGATACAGCAGTATCCTGATATGGATACTTGATAATTATGGAGTGATATACAGAAGCATGGAAACACTGCCACCTTCCATTTAGGTGGTAGCAATAGTAATTTTCTATTAAAATTCTTTTTTTCTAAGAAACAGAACTATAAAATTGGCTGAAGAAATAATTTCTTTGGCAGTAAAAAAAAATACAGAGCTTTCGAGGTATCATTGAGAATTATGGCACGTTAAATATGACTGACATACAATGATTTCCAACAGAATTACATGTTTGAAAGGTATAGGCTGAAATAACCATGCACATAGGTACTAGTTACATTGTACAAGACTAATCCATGTTACAACATTTATATTTGCTTGGTCTGTAAGATTAGTCTGTTTTCCAAATGTACACAGAACATCATCTTCATTCATATTTTAACTCCTGCAATGTTTGTTTTTTGAAAAGGTAGATAGGAATTAGAAACCCAGACTCCATTAAGTTTTCTCAAGCAGTAGGTTAAATGTTCAGGGCAGCAGTAAGAAGACACAAGTATGTTATGTGATTGCAAAACTGCCAAGATTTTATATCCACTTTCACAGTTCAAGTTAATTTTGAAGTTGTTTACATTGTTGACAACAGGAAATTGTAAATCAGAGATTCCAAATGTCCAATCTTAAGAATATGTACAAATGTAGAATTCCTAAAAATCCTAAAATAGAGGCTCTTCAACATTTACAAGACTGCTACCCATTTAAAATTGAGGAAAACGGATCTAATAATTGAAAATTTAGAGGCTTTTAAAGTGTAAGAGCTAATAGACTCACCTAAGCCTGTGTGATCTTCATGAAATAAGTAAGAAACAAGAACTCTAGATTTAAGAAGCAAACAATGCAAAGTATGTCCATATAATGTGTTTTCACTGTTAGTACAGACAACCCTATTAGCAACAATGATCATTTTTCTACTATGCAGTCTGAATATATTATTTATTTCTCTACGTTACTTGCTTCAAAAAAATTTTTTTTCAAAGAGATGGACCAAAAAATTTAGTGTGGATATTTTTAAACAGAGAGGAACTATTAAAATATGAAACTGAGTTACTACCTCATCTTTCCTGCTAATAGAGATTTCGTAAGTATGAAGTAACTCCTTCAGGTTTTCCATCTCATTCTGCAATTGTTTCACATGTGTGGCATGCTTCTCTTTCTCTTGTCTCATTTGAAGCTTGTGATGTTGAACCAAATTAAGTTTCCAGTTTTTCAGTTCAGTCAGAATATTTGCCTGAAAAGTTAAAAAGATGACAATAATGCAATTACTTTAAACTATTCCCTTCTCCCTCTTATTTTGATCTTAAAATACTTAGCAATTAAGGAGACACGAATATTTACAGTGATACCTTTATTACACAGGCTGTTTACAGTTCTAAGTATTGCCAGACACAATGAACTATTGAATTATGATATCTGAACATCCCTAATGGAGACAGTTATTCCAAAGTTTTTGAAACAAGATATTCTATGCTACATACACTTATGTGCAATGTGCAACAACAACAAAAACCACAGTTCTTCCAGCAGCCACACTTCAACTTCTCCTGCACTCACTCTACAATACAATGGTATCTGTGAATGATTTTTAAGGATTCCATACAATATAAATACCTTAAGACTTCCACTCCAGAGATCAAGTATATTTTCTATTTGAGTGAGTTTTTCATCTGGTGAAGTTAATTCAGTCACTATGTTGACTTCTCTTGGACCATGTGTGGACCCTTGCGAAGAAGTTGCTTCTGAAAGAGCAGGTTGTTCCATACCACCCTGCTTCACTGAGGTTGCGACTGAAAATGAAATAAGAGAATAAGGACTGACACTGTGGAAAGGCTAACTGGTCCACATTCTGAATGGAAGCCAGGCACTGGTAAAAAGGAAATAAAATATTTATGACATCAGAAACCTCCTTTCCCCACATAAGAAAAAACAATCCAATTCAGATACATCCTTCCTGGACACAAATATATTTAAACTGACAATCATATTGTAACATTAATAAATTCAAAAGTACTGCTCCCTTAAAATACAGTATCTTACTATAAGCTAATTTGAAAGAGAATGATCACAGCAAGCACCAAAAATACAGCCAGAAATAACATCTCTATGTAAAGGCTTCTTGACAATTAACATCTCAGGTCAAAAATCTACTAACTATTGCCTTTTTCCTCAATGAGCCTGTAAACGCCTCAGGTCTGTGGTGTTCCTTTACGAATTCACAAAGTAGCCTGTGAATATATTTCCATGTTAATACGTACCTGTATCCATTTTTCTTAAAGCCTTAAATTTGTTCATCTAATTAGAGTTTAAGCAATTTGAGAAAGGAAGTATCTACCATGAATTTATATGCCTTATACAACAAATCCTCACTTTCAGGAGTTGTGGCTAGGTACCACTGCAATAAAAAGTTAATCCCTGCCCAAAAGCTAATAGGCATGCATTTGAGCTGAGAATAAAGTTAATATTTAAGTAAACTTTGGAAATAAAGTATTGTTTTATATTTAGTAATTCCTTACAGAAAATTTGTTATTTGAGTTGACAACCAAATAAAAAAAATTGGAAAGAAGAGGTATCAGTGGATTCCTGCTAATAGTAACAAATATGACAACCTCAAAAGAATACTCTCTTTTTTCCATAAACAGAGGAAACCTCCAATGTTTTAGTCTTCACTAATGAAAACAAATATTGTCTGATGGGTACTATTTTTTAGTTCAACTTAGAAGAGATAAGCTTATCTGTCACAAAGCAGTATCTTCAGTGGACACTAGAAAAGTATGTTTCTAATTTATTTAAGCCAGAGCCTGATGGTTGAGACTCTTTTACAGTTACTTTTACTGTTAGGTCTCCTTCACTACGGAAATGAGAAGAGCTGCTTGGCTAATACTCCCTGCCACAAAACTACTACACTCATGCTCCAAAACAAGAAGGAAATAAGGAAGAACTGTGATGCAGAGGCAGTTACAACTGCTTTTTTGGTATTTCTCTTACGGTAATACACAACCACACATCATAAAATTGACACCAGCTTGAGCTAAAGGAGTACCATCTAATACACCATTAAATGTCACACCCTATTACAGAAGCAAAAGACCACAAACAGACTATTCCCCATCACAGAGTATATTAAAATCAGGCTTTAGTTTTTTGCTAAGGTAGTGGCAGAATTTGAATACTTGTTGCTCGTAAAAATCTCCAAAATATGTGACATGCCAGACAGATGATCCAGATTACTTGAAATGCATCTAATTTCTGTGATGAAGAATCTGGCTGGCATCGGACAATAAAATTATCTGGCACTGTTACCATTGTTAAATATTCACAGTTCTGTCCTTCACCACTTTTCCCCATTCCTGCATGCCACTCCTTCCTTCAGTTGTGACATGAAATGCATGAAGCTTTGTTTTTATTTTTAAACTTTTACTACTTAGTTAGATTATGAAGATATCCAACCCACAGCACAGTTTGTAAGATATCTTCAAAAAAACCCAAAAAACCCCAACAGAACAAAATGTAACCAATCAAAACAGGATATTAAAATTGACTGACAACTGCCATAGTCTGAGAATCACAGTGTTACTAGCTCATCACTCCCTTCCCCTTAATTCTCCCTATGAACAGATTATCCTAACATAGCTTTCATTTCTCACATTTACCACAGGATGTATCATATCTTCACTGAATCCACCAAGCGTATCTGTTACATGTTTATATCATCATCTTAAGAAATCCATCTTGGCCTTCCAGCATTGCCATAATTTTCTAGTTGTACACATATTAATTTAATTCTTATTTCTAATGCTCTACTTCTGTCACCTCTATTCCTTCCCTAGAATTATATGATGTCATTCAGTTAGTGTGCTAAAGTATCAAGGATATTGGAACCATTTGGATATGATAAGTATAGAAATGGACTTTATTAAATAATCTCCACACGCATTTACTACAACAAATCTCTAGATGGAGGCAATGAAATTAGCTGTTTATCCAGATGTCTGTTACTACTGTTGGGTTTTTCTGTGTTGTTCTCGTATCTGACTTTCTCTGCTTTTATTAAGTAAATAAGCTCTGATAGACTGATCTCAGACATGACATGCTATTAGTGGCCCAAGCCGAGCCCAGCAATTTGCTAAAATGTTCTACGAAGTCTAATGGATATATACTGAGGACTGGCAGGCCTGAAGAGAAGGAATCTTTCCACTGTTTGGGTATGAGTCATCATTGCACATCTCTGCAACAAATAATTTACTGCTCCAGTCTTAGTAATTTTCAAATTTAATCAACTAAACTGGTAACAAGAACAGGAAATTAAGTTTTATGTTTCAAAGTTTAAAAACATTTTGACATTGAACTGCATTGAATAGTACAGCATGTTAATTCCAATTACTTTTCTTATTTGACTAAAAGCTGTTACTATGTATACTTAAATTTTTTGCAACAAATAAAATTACAAGTAATCAGACTTTTATCATTATAATGGTAGCATCCAGAATACTTCATAACCAGAACTTCATTTCTGAAGGCATCACATGGCATTGGAAACTCTGTTGGTCCCAATACCTTCACATGGAGAAGTGGAAAATACATTGGAAACTTGGGAAGCTCTGCAGAAGAGCAAACTTTCAGGTTTGAACTCTATGCTCAGCACATTCATTCATTTTGGTTTACAGTTATAGAATACTAACCTAATAAGTTATGATTTTGTTATTTTAACACAGTAGCAGCATTAGAGCCATATATCAAAAAGCCTGATTTTTAGTATAAACAAGCAAGCAGTGCCAAAAGAATGGAGTTTAGCAAGAAAATTAACTGTCCTTCAGAAACAACCTGGTAAACAATCCCACCTGATCAGCATAGAAGTATAATATTAAACTTGAATTTAAACATTAGAGGTATAGTATTAAACTTGAATTTAACATTTTCTCACTGTTCATTCAAAGTCTTGTCATTACCATCGTTAAAAAAAGAAGGTATTCTGAGGCCACTAACACTGTGGCCAACCCTAATTCAATATGTAATCACTATCAATCAGTACTAGTGATTATACAGAAGAGTTCAAGATTTTGATCAGATCTTTTCCTAAAAGTTGAAATAATCTTTTTACAACTAGATTGTTTCAAGCTCTGTCTCAAGGAGGTACGACCCATCTCTCTCCCAGACTGAGAAGACATAGCGATACTTTGAACAGCAAACACGTATTTCGATAAAGTAGCAAAGCAAACTTGTTTATAGCATGTAATTGAGACAAGCAGGATGAGTCTGTGTAAATATTCTTCTCATCTCTTCTATTCTCTGGGAAGTTCAGAAGCACCTTCTTTACCGTCTTTAATCACTTTTTTTTCCATTTTGAAAATAACAGACAAATTGTATTTTGCAAGGTGCTGCCCTTTGCAAAGATAATAAATATCTGAGTGGTTCCTTGTAATGAGCAACACAGCTCTTTCAATGAGAACTACAATGCAAAATTTTGATCGCTATCAAGTATAAGACTATTTTTCTCACCTGTCCCATGACAATTAACTAGAGCTTGCAAATGACTATTATAATTTGAAAGCACCAGGCATACTAAAAAGATAACACAGTTCAAATATTTCAAGAGAAGCAACCAAGGGAATGGAGTTTTGTCCTCTCACTTTTACGGCCATAAAAAGGAACAAAGACGTGATAGGCTACATGTTTAGCCCCACGTAGTGGTTTGACATTGGCTGGATGCCAGGCAGCCACCAAAGCCACTCTCTCACTCTCCTCTGCAGCTGGACAGGGGTGAGAAAATATAATGAAGGGTTCATGGGTTGAGATAAGGACCGGGAGGGATCACTCATCAAATACCATCATGGGCTAAACAGGCTCTANGCACAGCTGTCTCACCATGGTCTGCACCATGGGCTGCTGGGGAATCCCAGCTCCAGTGCCTGGAGCACATCCTGCATCTGCTTCTCCACTGACCTTGGCGTGTACAGAGCTGTTCCTCTCACATATTCTCACTCTGTTCTTCTGCGGTCACAATTACAACTGTGCAAAACTTCTTTTTCTTCTCAAATCTCTTATCACAGAGCTGTTAACACCACTTCAAACTGGCTCAGCCTTGGCCAGCTGCACTCCCATCTTTTGGAACTGCCAGGGACTGGCTCGGTTGGACATGAGGGAAGCTTCCAGCAGTTTCTCACAGAAGCCATCCCTGTAGCAGCCCTACTACTAAAGCTTGGCCATGCAAACCCATTACCCAGCAAAAAAATTAAAAAGTAAGAGTATAACCCATCTGAAAGAGTTAAAGAGAGACGAGACTGGGTAGCTTGCTACAATTTTCTCTTTAGACAAATATGATAGAAAATAGAGTACACAGTCATGTACCAAAAAAGTGCACACGTCTAGTGCTTTGATTCTGTTATTCTTCCTTATGAACAGCAGTATTACACGTCCCAAAAATTCCCATACAAAACAATATTCCACTCAAACTGGGAGACAAAACTCTAAGCAGAGAGAGCACTGAGGACAATACCCAAACTGGAATTTGCTCCATAATATAGTTCCACATAGCTGGGTTTGAAATTTTCTACTGCTCTTTTAAGAACAACTCAGGTTGAGAAACAGTTCCAGCAGCTGACATTAACTGCTCTACAAATCAAGAGTTTTGCAAGTGTACTTGAATCCTGGCAATCTGTGACTTATAATGTGACTGATCAACAATGGAAGAACATTCAGAGGAGATAAGCACTCTGCTCATGGAGCTCTGGGAAGAATGCAGGGAGTGACCACAGCTGTTTTAAAGAAAGCTGAAGTTATGTCAACACAGGAAGGGGCTCTGGGTGGCCTCTGTTTTCCACAAAAGGCTGCACCATTTGAGTGGATCAACTGGTTGTGTAAGTGGCCTTAGTTAATTGCGAACTCTGAATGCATTTCTGTGCTAGCCAGACAAGCATGGCTTGAGCCAGCACAGTATAAAAACTAAGCAACTAGCAAAATGAGCTTCCAACGTAGCAACGGACTTGAGCTGGCTCTAACCCACGCAGACTGTCGCAGCAACTGGGCACAGCTTGTGTTATGATAGCTCACATACACAGACCGGCAACAGGAGTCACAGCGATCTGTGTACTGCAGACATTCTGCTCGTGCCATAACCGTTCCTGCAAGTCCTGCTCAGCTTTTGGCTAACACACAGCTCAAGCTAAGGCATGGTGTATCCTGGGAGCGGTGCCATGAGGTCAAGGTGAGAGCAGCAGGTAGGCAGGACATGATAGACAGAAGGGCTAAAAGTCATTACACAGCTGTCATCACCTACAATTTGCTGTCTCCTGCAGCCTTAATCCTTCCATACAGATTGTCTAGCAGTTGCCTCAGAATCTACAAACTTAAATAAATAGCACTGACCAAACTTGCAAGTTGGAAGGTATAAATATGTCACTTGCTCCTCTAAACAGCAGAGATAAAGCCATCCACAAATATTCTAAAAGAGAAGACAGAAAGATCTAGCTAAATATTTTTATAATTAAATAGAATGACAAAGAACAGGAGTTAGTTTAAAGCCAGTTTTTCCTCATTATGCTTAACTTTCTAGAAAAGAAATAATGCAGGTGTGATTATTTACTATTTCTTCTGAAGCAAAATTAACAGCAAAGCAAAATTTTCAATCAAAGCAAAATTCTCAATCTAAATGCTAGTGACAGAACCAAACAACACAATCAAAAATATCAATGTTACCAATGCGTCACAAGACACTAAGTTTAGAGTCCTAAATACCAAGCAATAAAATAAAACTAGAATAACAGGATAGAACTAAAAGAGCAAGAATGACATTCACGTAGTGACATGATTAGCCATTACGCAAAGCCCTTTTAAGGTGATTCTCCCTTCTGAACAACCATTGTTTCAATACGCATTTCTCTATCACAGCAGTACAAGCTTGAGCAAAACCAGCTGTGACCCATCAAATTTCAAAGAAGTACACTGTAAGTACGGGTATCCCTTTTTCCGTTATTACACCAACCATCTTTAAACGTCTGCATCACAAAATACCAAGAACTCTCAGCTCGTCAATACTGTCATCTGAAAGCGATGTCAGAGAGAGAACCCTTCAAGGAATACGCCTTCCTAAATTTCTTGTGGAAAATGCAAATGTACTACAGATGAGGTACATACATATATTTTTCAAATCGAAGCTATTAAAAGATGCAAGCCATAAAAGTTGTATCATTGTTCTCGTAAGCTTGACACATTGCCTCGGGCATACTACCTGGAGTCTTACGGTGGCTGGCATCATCTGTTACCCTTGAAGCTCTGTCAGGTGGTTTCCGTTCTGAGGCAGGTTCTGGCAGGTTTGAGACACACTGTTCAAACTTTGGAGTCACTACAGTATAACGAAACAGCTCTTCATATTCATCCTGTTGCAAAGCGGTGACAAAGAATTATAAAAGTACAATTACATTTTTAAAAATTAGGCATATGTAAGAAGAAGTGCAAATTATTTTCTATAATTTTGAGAGGCTTCTTTTTTATTATTATGGTGAAAACCAATAGAATTTTCCTTGAAGTTGCAAAAGTGAGCTGTTTACCTACAGTGACTGTAATAATTTAACCTTCTCTTGTTTAATGTTCACATTCCTTCTGATTACAACTAGATGCACTGTAATAGTTGCACAGAAAGACTCTGCCAGATGCCAGAATTGGATAATAATAGGCATCTAAAACAAGAACTGGAAAAAACTCCCACTTCCAGATCATGTAAGTTATTAATCAGATGTTATTATTTCTAATCTCTAGTACTAGTGCTTCAAAGAAAAACATGTATTTTTATAGCCATGACAAAGATGCTACTGAACACAGTCACACTTCACATTCTGTAACATTACAATTTCTTTGGTGGAATTTGTAAAGCCAATGGTCAAGAGAGATTTGATTATAGACAATTTTGTTTAGAGTAGATATAATCATTCTAACCTTATATTATTTATTTTTAAAATTATACAGGTATATGGAATGTGCATCTACAACTCAGAAAGAAGCTTTCCTATTAAAAAGTTATAAACCTGTCTAACCGGTATGTGGCATTATACTATGCACCAAAGTAAGCCAATTAATACTTTTTGAAACCTCCTAATGAAACAGATTTTCAGGATGAAGGTATTTAATGTTCATTGTGAAACTGCAAACAACCTGTATTATAGCTTAAACATACAATCCAGTAATTAATTAAACAAGTTCCAGTAGCAGTTACATACTAAAACAAATCAAACCTACTAATTAAAGATTTGGAAAACAATGCCAATTGGAAAACACTAAACCAGGCCACTAGCAGGTTTTTTTTTCTTCACTTAGTATTATCATATTAGTTCTGTTCAGTATCCTAATGAGGTCAAACCTCAGAAACCAAGCGTGAATTCAAAAATTGATTTTGTCTTTGACCTAGGGAAAGTTAGAGTGAAAACAATCAATGAAAGGTACCAATTACATGATATGTTTTTGACTCTAACAACTGAAAAGGATAATACCTCAACAGTCTCAGTGTAACGTCTATATTTTTGTGTGGTTCAACTAATTAGAGAATTTAAGAAGCTAGGTTTGGTGCATTTTATCTGAATTCTAGTTTCCATTTCAATGTCCATTTCCCATCTTCTAATCTATCATGTTTGAAGTAAAAGCCTAAATAAATGTATATGTAGCAACAGAATTACAAATACATGATGGATCTTTTGGATAAGCAAGTGTGTCACATTCCATGTAAAAGGTATAGTTAGCTGCAAATCAACAAATTACCCATTTTTCCATAGCCATATCTTTCTAAATGTATGCAGTTTAGATTTTATAAGACATCAAAAGAAGAAAACAGGTATCTTCAGATCTGTTATTTAATCAGGAACTACATGGAACCATACAAAGCTCTCTGCAGCAAAATTTCAGCTTAGTAAAAAAGCCAATATTAGCCTTAACTAATATAAATTAAATGATTCTGCAGAAGATGTTAGATCACACCTCTGTCTTCTTCAAAGAGATTGAGTAACCAAATAGCAACTTAAAACTAATTCTTCCCCACAAACAAGTTAGTTCTCAGACAGAGCTTATCCAGCTGCTTCCATGATTACCTTAGTCAATTCAAAGGACATAGTAGGCTAGATGTCAGATGCAAGTTAGTGGCTCACATTGAGTCACCCAACTTACTCATCACCACACAATCTGTCCTACTATAGACATGCCTAGCACATATACAAATATATGTATCAAGTTATGGCAGGAAATTTCTTTCATGTTCTAACTCTTTTATTAAAATCCAAAGAATCCACTCTGTACAGGAATACGCACGCTTACGCGCCAACAGAAAGTGTCAATAGACAGCATCCAGTGACAAATCTGGAAATAAATGTTTATAAATTACAGTATTACAACACTGTTGAAATGGAGTTGAAAGGCACATGTTAAAGAAAGCACGGTATCCCAGTTGTAACCAGAAACGTAGACACACAAAAAAAATAATCCTGGAGATAGCAGTGGGAATATGTATGGAAACATTGAGTGATTAAGTGTATTACCTCAATCTTAAATACTCCATAACAAGTATGCTGCAACTGGAATGCAATATTGACCAGTACATTTAAAATAAAACCATAATAAAATAAAATGAACAATATATCTTTGCCTTACTATCTTGGTTCTGCTTTAAACAAAACTTTCAAGCTGTTTTGTCAACTGCAAACAGTTCTGTTCACGTATAAAACTAGAGGAATATAGTTTTATGACCTGAAGGTCAGTGGAGGTTTGACCATTTAATGCCTTGGTTTTGTAGAACTAAATGTAGTGATGCAATGAACAAATGGCACCAAAAAAATCAGTGTTTCGATACTCTTTTACTATTTTTTAAATAAAAATCTACAGATACTGCAAAAGATTGTAGCCAAGGTTACTAAATAATATGACAAGAATAGATTGAATGGATAAAGTCTTGCATAACCCAATCATATGTAATAGAAATTCTCTAAGAGCCAGTGGATCTCTTTGTAAGAAAAAAAGTAATAATCTGGTCTTTATTTAAAAGCAACATGTTATCAAAAAGGCCCAAACAAACAAAACAGAACAAACCTTCCAAAATTATTTAAAAGGAGTAGACTACTTCCCTGTCAACATTCCTATTGATCAGCTGTGACCCCAGCGTTCTTTTTTTTCCACAGTAACAAACTCCTACCAGGGGTAGCTTTGGGCTTGCCTAGTTTGGAGGAAAGGAGGCTGAGGGGCCTCTTTGCTCTCTCTACAGCTTCCCGAGCAGGGGAAGTGAGAGCAGATACCCATTTCTTCTCCCTGGGATCCAGAGATGGAATGAGTGGGAATGGTTCAGAATCGTGTTGAGGACGATCAGATTCGACATTAGGAAGCACTTCTTTACTGAGAGGGCAATCAAACACTGGAATGGGCTTCCTAGGGAGAGGTTGATGCTGCAAGCCTGTCACTGTTTAAGGGGCATTGCTTTAACTTTTGGTCAGCCACAAACTGGTCAGGCAGTTTGGCCAAGGACTGATGTAGGTCACTTCCAACCAGAACTATTCTACTCTAGACACATTCTCATTCACAAAACAGTTGTTCATTAGTATAAGTTTATCATTCTCTACAAGGTGGCCTTAGAACCTCCTTGATAATCAACTAGATCTTAACAGAAAATTCTGGTCCCTCAAAATTTGTAGCATAATGCTTTTCTTTTGTTCTCTGACTACAAAAAGCATTGGAAACACAGATGCACTACTATTCCTAAACAAAGATTATGAAAACTTATCCATGACATACAAGCACAAATAGAGAAGTATATGAGCTGCAGAAACGAATTGCCTCTGAAAATGTTTAAAAGGCACAAGTCAATCCGCACGGTAAAAAAAGAAAGAAGAAAATCCCTTAATTAAACAGTGCTGCTGCTGTATATGCCCATTTCACCAGGTGACTAATGTGGAGATGCACTTCTACAGGGCAACTAGCAAAACATGTTATCATCAAAACTGTCCTGGTTTGGACTGTATCCTACCAAACGAAAAAAACACACAACCCACTACTCAAATAGGAATAACCAATTATTAAATGATGAAAATCTGCTGCTTTCAAAAGAATTGTACGAAGGCTTTATCCAATATCATTACACCCTCTTGAAAGAATGATGAGCATAGAAAAGGAAACCCCCCCAGTATTATAGTTACAGCATATCCTGACATATTTGACACAGAAAGTAAAAAAAAGACCAAAACAAAAAACAATCATTTCCTTTCTGTGATGAACTTGGCCATAAGACTACTCCGAGGGAAATAAATCCATAAAAAACAAATTCAGTTCTTACAACATCATGGGGGAAGCCTAAAATATAGCTACTCCTCATCTCTCAAAAACAATGGGTTTCTATCCTACTGTGTCAAATTCTGACTTCTTCATAAGACTTTACACAAATTAAGAATAACGCTAGAAAAACAAAGGTAAGAAAACTAGCTATTTTACTTGCAGCTGATCAAACTCTAAAGTTTAGATAAGAATTTTTACATAGATTTCTTGTGAAATGCACAAAAAGGGAATCTAACTGAACATATTTTAGTATCAGTTTTTTTGCAGTCTACTTTGTTTCTTTTCACTAACATTTTTATTATTTTCCTGTACACGCAAAATATAAAAAAGATGCACGTTTAGTTAGATTTCCTTGTAGTTACCCTTTGCCAAATAAAATGCCATGACAGTAAATCAAATTATATCGCCTCTTTCCTACCTGAGGATCTGAAGAAACAGAACTGTCCTGAACAGAGTCTTTTGGCAAAACTGGACTTGTGCTTTTCTCCTCATCGGATGACATTCTGCACAAAGTAACTCTATAAAACAGTAGAAGCTGAACTTCATTTTTCAGTTTCAGTATGTAAACATATATTCACCAATATTTTCCCCAGAAACAGATTCTGCTGTAACAACTGGATCAATGCCCATTCCGTGCACCAAACTGATTGAGTAGTCTCATTACATAGTGCGAGGCTGGAAAACGCCTGATCCAAACCATACTCAAAATCATGGAAATATTTTCACTAACTTATAAAAAACAAGGAAGGACCCCAAAGAAACAATGTCGGTGGTTGCAGTTACAGATACACTCCCGTGTCAATCCTTCATTCTTATCCACACTTTATTGTTTTTGAGCTTACCAGGCTGTTTCAGTACAAAATTCCTACAGAGCAACATAAGAAGCACAAGCTACACTGTGCCCACCCACCACATGACCTCAGCCACAGCCCAAGATGAGACGATGACCTAAACACTCCTGTTCAATACCCTGAAGCTTAGTGGTCAACATCAGTCTCTCACCACTTTTTTGACTTACAGGCCCAGGAAGATGAACAGATATGGAAGGACAAGTAATATCTTAATTAAATACCATTCAATAAATGTTAAAAATTCCAACAATTTCTAAGCAAGACAGTGAGGCATTCTTTGAATATTTGGGAAGTAGGCGATGTCGAAGAATTGGTAAGAAGCTTGAAGACTTCATGAAAGATATATGTATCTTTTAATACACTACAGCCTTGAATAGGTCCTTCAGTGAAGAACTGAAGCTCTTGTGATCAGATTTGACAGAATAAGGGGAAAAGCACTCTAAAGGATATTGGAGGGGGGAGGGAAAGATGAAAGAAATTACAAAATGAGGGGAAACTGAGTATAAAGCAAGGTGAATTTGTTAATGAATGAATGGCAGAATGATATAGGTGCCTGATGCACATGAAAGACAATCAGACACATTGAGCAAGGAGTCGTCAGGAGAGAAGGCATACCACCATAAATAACCAGAGGAACTGACTGACTGTACAATGTAGCAAACAACTTGCAAGGAAAATTTATTTTTAGAGAGATGTTTACAACTGTCAATTATAATATTCTCAGTTGTTTTTCAAACAGATGCATTTCCTGACAGAAATGTAAATTTTATATTGGTAGTTGTACTGTCATTGAACTGGCAGGAATATCCTTCTTAAACACCATCAATGTTTCTCAAAGTATCAAAAACCCCACACAGCTCTCTACATAGGAATACAGATGGAAATTAATTACCTTTTCGTTCTTTGAGCTATTCTAGACACTGCTTCTTCCTGCACCACAAAAGCTCTCTCTGCCATGGATATTCTTACACCTTTCAGAATGGCAAGCTCATTTCTGTGCTGATGGACATTTTAAAAACGTTATAAAGACAATTTCAAATGCTGAGATTTCCTGTAGCTCTAGGTTCAAAAGACATCATTACCATCTTCCTACTTCCTGCTGAGCCCTCATATACCAACCACATTTTTTAAGTACAAAAAATGAAGTCTAATGAAGATTTACTTTGTACTTTTTATTCCTGTATATCTGTGTGTAGATGACAAGAAATACTACCTTCGTCAGCTCTGCCTTTTTCATTGCCTCCTGCTCTGATAATTTTCTTCTTTCTTTTCTCACATGAACTATTCCTTATATATACTCTTGGTTTTAGCCTCTCTAACTAATGAAATAGCTCTATACTAGCACTCTACCTTCTTTTAGCTGATAAATTCTTTCAATACCAAAAAATACTTCAGTAATCCTAAAAAGTCAACTTTAACTTCATATGCTTTCCTACATAGTTTCTCAAATTGTGGATCCTGAGTACTCTAAAAGCCTTGGATCTATTCAAAGGCGTGTGTGCATTAGTGAAGATCGCAAAGAACCAACTATCTAGCACTCACAGAAATTATACGTGTATTTGCAGCCAGAATTTAGAAATACTGTTATACCTTCCCTTCTCAGTACACTTCAAAAGAACTAAACTATTGATCTTTCTGAGAAATGGGATGGCAGATGGAGTTCCATGTGAACATAGACAAGTCCAGTGAAGTGGAAAAGAAAGGTTTTTACTGAAAAGTTTGTCCAAAAACTGGACCACTGTCCTGATATCTGCTTTCCGTTCTCTAAGATCATGCCCCTGACATGCAATCTAGTGGATCTAGTTCTCTGCTTATCACTGAAACTACTCTCTCGTCTTCGAAAACTCAAAAGGTTCCTTCATCACAAGTGACAAACCAAAGCGACCTCAGCCACTCCTCATACAGCTTCCCCTCAAGGCCCTTCACCATTTCCATTGCCCTGCTTTGGACACTTCCCAATAGCTGTATATCTCTCTTATACTGTGGCACCCAAAACTGCCCCCAGCACTCGAGGTGAGGCCATCCCAGTGCAGAGCAGAGCAGGACAATCCCCTCCCTTGCCCGGCTGGTGATGCTGTGCCTGATGCCGTGCCTGATGCCCCCCAGGACATGGGTGGCCCTCCTGGCTGCCAGGGCACTGCTGACTCATGCACAACTTGCCATCCACCAGGACCCATCTCTTCAGTGGGGCTGCTCTCCAGCCTCTCATTTCCCAGTTTGTTCATACATCCAGGGTTGCCCTGTTCCAGGTGGCTTTTCTGCCTTTCAGGAAATCAACAGCCCTACCCAATTTAGTATTGTCAACAAACTTACTTAGTATATCTTCCAGTCCTGCATCCAAGTCAATTAAGCAGATGTTGAAAAGCACCAGGCCTAAGATGGAGCCCTGTGGAACACCCCTAGAGACAGGTCCCCAGTCTAATGTCACCCCATTCACTGTAACCCTCTGTGCCCGACCCATGAGCCAGTTGCTCACCCATCACATGATGTGCTTATCCAGCTGTGTGATAAAAATTTTGTCCAGAAGGATACTGTGAGAGACAGTACCAAAAGCTTTACTGAAATCCAAAAAGATCACATCAACTAGCTTCCCTTGATCAACCAGGTGGGTCATCCTGTCATAAAAGGGAATTAAGTTTCTCAGGCAGGACCCTCCTCTCATGAACCCATGCTGGCTGTGATCGATGACCCCATCAATGTTGCAGACAGAAGCAAAGAACTCATCTCTGCCTTGTCTATGTCCCTGTTTGTGAGGTGACCATCCTCATCATGTAACAGGCTCATGTTATTTCTGGACTGCCTTTTATTATTGGAATATTTTTAAAAACTGCTTATTCTGTCCCCCACAGTACCGGCCAGCTTCAAGTCTGGTTGAGCTCTGGCCATATGAATTTCCTGTCTGCCATGGAGAGCTGAATCTTTGTATTTCTCCCATGTAACCTGACTTTGCTTCCACTGGGCATATGCTTTCCTTTTTTGCCTTAGCTTCAGAAGAAGATCCCTGCTCAGCCAAGCTGGCCTAAGAATAACTTGTCTGCTTTGATCTCAGTGAACAAGCACTAAGTACCACAAAATACCGGATAAGTTTCTAAAAGAGAAATCAAGGGATTGAAGATACCACCTCTGGGTCAACAAGGTAATTTGCTAAGCTGCAAATCATTACATGGTGAAAGACAAGTGAGAAGAACATCCTCAAGCTTATCAGGTTCTTTAAACTTACCCAAGCATCTGTGAAAACATATGGCTGACTTCATTAAAGAAAGATTCCTGCTAACAGCAGCAGTTTCTTCCAAACCATAAGCATACAACTGCAATAGTAACACTGCTACTTTTAAGAAACAGGATGCAACTATAAAGATCTTGGTCTGACTCACCATTGTTGCTCTCCTCTTTAATTTTGAATTAACTAAGCTGAGCTCAGGTTTTTGTGTGCTTGGCTTTGTTTTTAACTAAAAGTGATGCTTTCCAAATAATTTAATGTTTCATTCAGATCAGAGGACTCAACACCTAGGAAAGAGAATCGTGTAGTGGGTAAGGTTGGAACAGACCACAGTAGGTCATCTAGTCCAACCCTCCTGCTTAAGCAGGGTCATCCTAGAGCACATGGCACAAGATTGCACCCAGGTGGTTCAGGAATATCTCTAATGAGGTAGACTCCACAATCTCTCTAAGCAATCTGCTCCAGTGCGTGGCCACCTGCACAATATAGAAGTTTCCCCTTATGTTCAGGTGGAACTTCCTGTGTATCAGTTTCTGCCCGTTACCTCTTGTCCTACTGCTGGGCACCGCTAGGAAGGGCCTGGCTCCATTGCCTTGGCACCCTCCCTTCAGATAATTACAGGCATCGATGAGGACTCCTCTCAGTTGTCTCTTCTTGAGGCTGAACAGGCCCAGCTCCCTCTGCCTTTCCTCTTAAGAGAGATGCTCCAATTCCCTCACCATCTTTGCAGTCTCTGCTGCCCCATTTCAGGAGCTCCATGTTTCTCTTGTCCTGAGGAGCCCAGAACTGGACNAAGTCCTTCTCTGCAGAGCTGCCCCTCAGCAGGTCAGCCCCAGCCTGTGCTGGTGCCTGGGGTTGTTCTTCCCCAGGCGCAGGACCCTGCATTTGCCTTTGCTGAATTTCAGGCAGTTCTTCTCTGCCCATCTCTCCAGCCTGCCAAGGTCCTTCTGAAGGGGTGCACAGCACTCCGGGGTGTTGGCCATTCCTCCCAGCTTTGTGTTCTCAGTGAATCTGCCGAGCAGGCATCTGTCCCTTCATCCATGTCACGGATGAACAAGTTAAACAGCTCTGGGCCCAGTACTGAACCTTGGGGGACACTGGAAGTGGCAGAACTACACCACCTGCCAGTAGAGGCAGGACATATTCGTTCCCTTTAGCTGTACCCCCTTGCAAAGCAGCGCTGCTCACGCTTTTAACTCCTCACTACAGCAACTCCGCAGCTGCTCCCGACGCCGGCAGCGCAGACACCGCTGAGACCGCGGCTGCCATAGCAGCCGGGGACAACAGGGACAATCCGCTGAGTGTCCCACAGACACCAGAGAGGCACAGGGGTGGTCAGGCAGCGCGAAACACGACAGATTATGAACAGGAGATTCTCCTTTTCTTTTCTTATACAGGGCTTTTAAGGCAACCAGCCCAACAGCCCAGGGCAAGGGGTGCCCATTGGCACCCTCAAGAAACTCGGGGTGGGTTGCGGGGGGCAGTGTGGCCCCCGGGCAGCAGCAGGGGTGCTGTGGGAAGGACGGCGCGGCCGCGGCCCCGGCCCCCCCCGCTCACCTGCGGGCTCCG